>CM029370.1:2912096-2922096 GCA_017165825.1 Hepsetus odoe
CTTTTACTTTTTATTTCACATTTCTGATCTCTGAAATATGTTTAGTGTTTAGAGAAACAGCTGCACAATAATTTCTTAAAATAATGCAGATGAAATATATAAATATCTAACTGTAACTGTCACTATGGTGTGAGTGTGAACAATGGAAGTGGAGATACAAGTGCACGTCTGTATCGAGAGAAGAACATTTATTAAAGAAATCAGAACAAAACCACGAACACAACGTTACAGATCCAACAAGAGCGGACGACTGCGGGTCGGGCTGGCAGATCTTAAACTGGGACTATGGGAGGTGTGGGGAATTAAGACAGGTGGACTGATTGGGGAGAACAGAATCCTGGGTCAGTAATCTGGGACCGGTAGCGTCATCATGTCAGTGTAATGAACAGAACCTGCATAATTAGTAGAATAGAATTCGCGTTTGTTAGTTTATTAATCATTGAGCTCTCAATCTTAATTTAAAAGGGCTTGGAAATCAGGTACACAGTCAGCAGGCTGTCATCCTTGTAGACGTCCATCCTGTGCTTAAATGTGAAAATTGAAAATATAATTAAATCAAGTTTCAGGCAGGTGTGGAAAAAACGCTGTGAACAAAGAACGCTTTCAGAAATGGAAGTGTTAATCATTTATTTTCATCAATCAACAAAATGCAGTGAATGAACAAAAGAGAATCTAAATCAGATCAATATCTGGTGTGACCACCCTTTGCTTTCAAAACAGCATCAGTTCTTCTAGGTATACTTGCACACAGTCTCTGAAGGAACTCGGCTGGTAGGTTGTTCCAGACATCTTGGAGAACTGAGCACAGATCGTCTGTGGATGTAGCTTCCTCACATCCTTCTGTCTCTTCATGTGATCCAGACACACTGATGATGTTGAGATCAGGGCTCTGTGGGGCCAGAAGAACTGATGCTGGTTTGAAGGTAAAAGGTAGAAACACCAAATATTGATTTGATTTTGATTTTTCTTTTGTTCGCTCACTTTGCATTTTGTAAATTGATAAAATAAACAATCATTATTGATATTTCTGAAAGCGTTCTATGTTTACAGCATTTTTTCACACCTGCCTAAAACTTTTGCACAGTTCTGTATATATAAAAAATATAAATTGCAAAAGAGGAAATGTGGGAACAAGCCGTTCACATTGACTCCACAGAAATCTAAATCAGAAATGGATCTGGATTTGAGTTTGTACAGTCAAGTGTGAATTAAATTTGATAAAACTGTATGTGGTTTTGTGAAGCTAACATTTAAAATGCATCAATTTGTAGAGACAGATTGTCGAGAACTGAACTGTGTGTGATGTGAGAGAGTGTCTGATGAACTCTGTCTCTGATCTGTGTCTCTGCAGGCTGCACTCTGGTCAACAGTGAAGGACTAAAGGATGTAACAGCAAACACAGGAGAGTCAGTACTGCTGCCCTGTTCCTGCACTGACCTCAACACCACACCTGAGAAACTCACCTGGAAGAAATACAACACACACACACAACAACATGAAGAGATCTCCATTAATAGTGATCAGTACAGAAACAGAGTTCAGCTGTTTAACACTCACTCTCCAGGAAATCTCTCTCTACTCATATCACTCCTGACTGAAGAGGATGGAGGAGATTACACCTGTGATATTAATGGTGACCATACAATAATCAGACTCTCTGTTGAAGGTAAAACAAATGCACATTGTAACATTTCTAATCTCTCAGAAATATATTGGAGTGTTTGGAGAAACAGCTGCACAAGATTTTCTAAAATGCTGATAAAATACATAAACTGACGATGTTGTAAAGAAATTCTTTTTAACTGATTATTTCCAAAGTTGCCTTCAACCTTTTTATATAGTTGACACTTCATGAGCAGTAAAACAGGTGATAACACTCCTGTAATGGCAGGTTCTCCTGTTTTTGTTTTTTAAAAACAAGATTAGTATTATTTTTTGGAATATTAGTAAATATTTATTATCCTTATATTCTCTACCTCTGTCAGTCATAGGTATGAATTAAATCCCTGGAAGCGTGAAAAAGCTTGATCTGTGGATTAAATTATGATTACTGACATTATATCATCATCATGTTCTATGTTTTATATCGTCTCATCAGCGTGGTGACGCTGTGTTGAGTAATGTGTGTGCTGTTTGTATTCTGTGGAAACCAGAACCTGGGTATTTGGTCCAGACCTGACATTCATCATTACTGCTTCATTAGTCCTGATCTTCAGTTTTCTAAAGCTACAGCTCATTGCAGCTGATTGGCCAATTTCTCTTTAAATATCTGTGACATAACTTACAACTGATATTCAACAGGAATCAGAAGAGTCTTATTCCTTTAAAACATTAAATGTGTGAGATAAAGAAGAATTTTATGATCCACTTGTTGCAGGTTCTCTGCCCTTCGTCCCCTTCGCCTTGGTGACTGTGATCTTTCTCCATGTTCTAGTAGCTGTGGTCTATTACACCAAGAGAACCAAAGGTACAAACTATGTAATCAAACTCGAATTGTAATCATTTTCATTTTAATGATCTTCAGTGTCGTTTATTGACTGTTTGATTCTAATCCATCAGATCCTGCCAGAGTTCACTACAGCACTGCTGATGGAGATGAAGAGTGATCAGTTTAGAGTGGTGCAGTTCTGCAGCTCATTCTTGAATTCACCATCTATCATCCAGAACTTTAATTAAAATGTTCTGTTGGCTTTTCATTTTTACAACTGCAACCAACATCATCAGCATCATTAGCATCATCAGCATCATCATCAGTACTATATTATTTTGTAAATGGTCACTCATTTTAATTGGAAGTAAATTTGAGTTGATCTAGTAAACTGTATAAACGTTTGATTCATTTGTACAGAGCTTTTAAATAAAATGACTCATGTAATTTTTTCATGTTATTTACTTTATCTAATATAATACAATGCATATCCCCTGAGCCTTTTTAGCACCAGTGATGATGGAGAAGAACAGAAAAGGTCAGAAGGAGTTGCATTGTGCCTCTGTGGATTTGCAGAAAGGATTTTACAGGATGTCTAGAAAGGAGTTGTGGTTTCATTTGAGGACGTCAGGAGTGGCAGAGTGTTAGGAAAATCGTAATATTTATCATTGATGATGAACTGTTGACCTTTTCGTTATCCTTTTTGTTTTACGACTTCTACAAAGAGCTTGTTACAACAGTTGACCTTTGTACCTAAACCTTCCCAGACACAGAATTCCTCTTCTCTGTTTGAGAAGAAAAATCAGGAAAGCAATTAAAAGGCTTGCAGAGGGAGAAGCACTCAGAGGGAGGAGGTAGCTGGTGTTGGCTGGTGCCTGGCTCCCCTTGCAAGTAAAAACTGCAGATCCTGTGTCTGGTGTTTTCCTTCGTTCTACTGTCCCTGCTTACAGGAATTTTCTGACACAGAGAAGTATGCGTTCAGGATATTTATGAGGCCAGAGTGACAGTGGTGAGGTAAGAGTGATTGATGCATTTAAATTAGAGGTGGGATGTCATCAAGGATCAGCACGAGCCCTTTTATGTTTGCAATGGTAATGGACATGTTGACAGATGAGATTATGTGGATTATGAGATGGAAAGGTGGAAAGGTTTAAACAGATCAGAGTAATGACGAGTGTGGAAGAGAGGTGAAGAACAGAGTATGGGAAGGCTGGAATGGGTGGAGAAGAGTGAGAGGAGGGATCGGTGACAGACGAGTACCAGAAAGAGTGAAAGGGAAGGTTAATTGGATAGTACTGAGACCAGCAATGAAAAGGTGGTGGAGATGACAGTGTAAGTGTTAATGATGCTGAGATTTGTCTCAGAAGTGATGAGGATGGACAGAAGAAAAGGAGAGGGGTGATCTGCTGTGGGGACCCCTAATGAGAGCAGCCAAAAGGACAAGAAGAGGAAGAAGAGGAAGAAGAGGATGTGGGAGGTGCACCACTCACCACTAATAGGACGGGCCTCTAATCTTTGGTCCTTGTAATGATGTAGCGCCGTAGGCTGGACAGCAATGCAGAGCCGAGAGCTTCATACTGAACTTTAATAACAGAAGTAATGTGCACAGAACTCATAAACTGAATATACTGAAAATAACGTGTAAAAGATAACATGAATAAACACAGAGGTAAGCTCACAAAATGACCAGCGCCCTGCTCTGATTCACCGGGGAGCAGAGCAGGGCGCCCTCTACCGTCACAGAACCATCAGAGTACACCCCCCCCCCCCCACCACCCCCAAGGCACCACTCCTGGGGTGCCAAACCCTGCCTCATCCAAAGCAGGACCCCAATAGGAGAGAGGTTACACAAGCGTTCAACAAAAAGTGGAACTAAAGTCCAAACATACGCTCCACGGTCACCGCAGACTTCCTGGTGTGTTTGGCTGCAGCCCCTGAAACCCTGCTTTCCTCCCAACAGTCTGGCTTGGATGCAGCCCCTTAAGCCACCATCTCCTCCAGTAGACTTGGACCTTGTCCCTCAAGCCCAACCTCCTCCAGCGGACTTGGACCTTGTCCCTCAAGCCCCGCCTCCTCCAACAGCCTGCAGAAGTCCGTTCTCTTTAGCTTGGAACGATGGCACCCTCCTCCCACCTTCCTGGACTGATGTAACCCCGCCTTCCCAGGTGGCCGTATTTGCCGGCACCAAATCCCTGTCTTCCCAGGCTGGCCCACCGATACCCCTGGTCAATGTAAGCGATTACGCCGTCAGTCTGCCCTTCCAGGTTAACCTGAACGACCGCGACAAAACCCCGTCCGCATAAGCTGATGTAGGTAACCGAGTGGAAGTCCCTTGCACCCAGGCTGACACAACCGACTGCGCCAAATCCTCGTCCATCCGGGCTGATGGGAGTGACAGCACCAGCGCCTCGCCCACCTAGGCTGACATAGATGGTAATTCAATTTCATTTTAAATGTATTCTTGTATAGCGCCTTTCGCAACAGAGTTGCCCCAAAGCACTTTACATAGATGGTAGACATAGGTTATAGTCATGGTCTAAAACCTGAAGGCTAGAAGTTAAAGCCAGACGACTATGGAGGAGAGGAACCAAAAACTCCACTGTGTGGAGAAAAAATAATCCCTGAGGGTCCAAGGTCGACTGGCTACCCAACCCCCTTGGGTATACTAGCAGTACAAAGTTAGGTCGGGTTTAACCCCAGGATCAGTAAAGAGTCCTAAGCTGCTTCCCAGGCTCAGCAAGTCGGGCACGGCCCCAGTACCGGTGAGCCGCCAGGATCCCTTGGCGCATCAGATACACAACACAGACCAGTTGGGAGTTCGGTATTGGACTCAGGCGATGACCACAGCGGGCCCCCCTGGACATGTGGGGAGAGAAATGGAATGGGGAGGGTCAGTAATGAGCAGGATCCAGTAGTGACAGACACAGAAAGGAATCAATACAGTGCGATGGCATGTACAGCAGCACCAGCGACATTAGTAATGGTGCACTATGGTGATTGGTGCGGGTAAGCTAAACTAAAGAAGTAAGTCTTCAGCCGTGATTTAAAGACTGAGACTGATTCGGCATCCCATACGTAAGCAGGCAAGCTATTCCACAATCTAGGGGCCCTGTAACTGAAAGCTCGTGCTCCTATACATTTATTTATGCGAGGGACAATTAAGAGATCTTTATTCTGGGATCTAAGTGGGCGATTAGGTGTATAGGTATTAAGCAGTTCGGTTAGGTATATTGGGGCAAGACCTTTAAGTGCCTTGTAGGTTAAGAGGAGGACCTTCAAGTCAGCCCTGTACCTAACAGGAAGCCAGTGAAGCGAGGAGAGTATGGGAGTTATGTGGTCGTACTTCCTGCTCCTGCTAACAATCCTAGCGGCTGTGTTCTGAATGCGCTGAAGGGTGCTTAATGTGCCCTGAGAGCTTCCAGAAAGTAGGGCATTACAGTAATCTAATCTACTCTATACAAATGCATGTACTACTTTCGCCGTGTCTTCCATTGACAGAAAACGCCGTAGTTTGGCAATGTTCCAAAGTTGCAGGAAGCATGTCTTCACAACTGCATTAACATGAGGATTAAATGAAAGATTTGAATCAAAAGTAACACCAAGGTTACGTGTACTAACTGAAAACTTCAACCCTGCATCCCGGATATGCGAAATGAAGTTGGCCCTGTCTACATCGCTACTACAAAGCAAGAGCAGCTCAGTTTTTTCGGGTTTAGTGAGAGGAAGTTGTTATTCATCCAATCCCTAATATCACTGAGGCAGCTAATTAAAGTGTCGGTTGATGCTTTATCACATGATTTAACAGATAGATATAACTGAGTGTCATCAGCGTAGGAGTGGAAACTAACATTATGCTTCCGTATAATAGTGCTTAGTGGGAGCATGTAGAGGGAGAAGAGCACTAGGCCCAACACCGACCCTTGTGGGACTCCATAGTTAACTAGTGACATAGGTGAGGGGGTGCCATAATCATCCATTTGGATGAAGTAATAACGGTTTGTGAGATAGGAGTTGAACCATTTATGGGCTGTTCCGCTAATGCTGGGTCTCCACCTACCCGGGCTAGCGTGGGTGACAGCCCTGGCATCCCGCCTACCTGGACTGACGAGTGTGTCCTGGGAGGGGTGCGGACGTCGCTTACACCATTCCCTCCTTTTTAGCTACTGTTATTGCAAACAGGCGTGTTTTGTGCCATAAATAATCAAGCAACAACAGCATTCAGGTGTGTGTGTGTGTGTGTGTGTGTGTGTGTGTGTGTGTGTGTGTGTGTGTGGTGTGTCGTGTGTGTGTATTTGTGTTCTGAAAACCGCTTCATAAAAATAGATACAGGAGGATGCTAAAGATCTGCTTGAGGCTGCCAGGAAAAGAGGAGGAAGACAAGGAGGAAGCCCAAAGGGAGGCTGTAGCGACCCCTAAATGGGAGCAGCAGAAAGAAAAAGAAGAAGAACAACAAACAGAAGTGCTCTCATGACTCACAGGAAGTGACATCATTTACTATCCTTACTATATGTGTGTGTGTGTGTGTGTGTGTGTGTGTGTGCGTGTGTGCGTGTGTTTGCGCTTGTACAGTACACGCGTTCACATGGGTTGGAGTGTGTGTGTGCATGATTGTATGTGTTTATGTGGTGTGCACGCATTCATGTGTGTGTGTGCGTGTGTGTGTGGGGGGGTTGTGTGTGTGTGTGTGTGTGTGACTGAAAACCCATAAAAGTGGAAACAGTGATCTAGTGACTCACTCGTCTCTGTATTGTGATTGTGTGCTGATAAGAAACCTTTCTAAAGACAGAAGAAGAGTTCCTGTGGAGTCTGATACTCTCACAGCTCCTCTGAGCTGCAGGACATTAGAAGTGTGTTCAGCTCAGTGAAGAAGCTGCTGAAGAGTTGTGTACTCAATTGTGTGCAGCACTAGTGTGTGTGTGTGTGTATCTGTCAGTGTGCTGTGAAGTCAGTGTTGTTTTACTAGTGAGAATGTTGCTGAGTTTTTATCTTCTCTTCATGGAGCTTCTCGTCACTGAAGGTGAGTGAGATCTGTTTCTCTTCTTGGTGAACTGACAGTGTGGAGCTGAGCTCCAGTAAAAGGTGTTTACAGACTGAAACAAGATCTGGATGGAATCTGGGATAACAACAGTTTGTGTAGAAAGTAGTTTGCTGGAGAAGAGAAAGGTCCGCAGGTTCAATGTGCAAGTGAGGGCAGTCCAGTTTCTCTCTGTGTGGGGTGGACATGTCCTCCGTGTCTGTGTGTTTCCTCCTGGAGCTCGGTTCCTCCACCATCCATGAGCATGCCGTCAGGTGGACTGGAAGTGCTAAATAGTCCTCAAGTGTGAGTGTGCTGGTCTGTGTGTCTTGAAATGAATGTGAGATCTGGGATAGACTCCAGCACCGCCTGTGAACATAAACAGGACACTCGGCTCAGAGCAGAAACTGAGTGTTGTTGCACCTGCTTTATTTTATCATGCATTTTGATACATTTTAGCAAAGTAAACAAAAGTCTTTCATTTTTTTAATCTGCATCACATGTTTGTATGTTGGAGTGTAATTAAGTGTTAACTCAGATGAGCAGAATAAAGGACGTTAGTTCCTAAAAATTAGCAGTTGTGGTTAAAGCTGAATGGTCTCATGAGCTGAAACTGTTTATCTGAGAGTGTTTGTAGGCGTGAGCATTGGGTCTATAACAGAGTGTGTGTGCTTGTGGGCTTGTGGTTGTGCTGCTCGGCCTGAAAGGGTGCACAGCAGAAGACTTTGCACCATGAACATGAGGGTGCAGCTGGTTGAGGTGGGTGAGGTGTGTGTGAGTGATATCTTTAGCATCTTCCTCCCAGTAGAACAACTTTTACATTGTGATGCAAAAAGTGAAGTGATGAGACTTAAGTGCTTTTTGTTGGCTGTAGATGCAATGTGAGGATCCCAAAGAGCCAAATTACTTTAATCATCCGCATAAAGATGGGAAAAGATAAGAGAACACAAACAATGATGAAGTCATTGATCTTGTCAGAGGAGGTAAGCTGTTACGTCGAGAGTCCATTTCTGACTCACATCAGTCAAAGCACTTTGTTCAAATGAATCTGACTTCGTCTGAATGAGTTTACCACAGACAACCATAGTGACTCTGTTTGTGACGTGAGAGCAGAAAGGGCTTCTTTCTCCTCATCATGCCATGCAGATGTTCTTTGTGCAAATTTTCAGATCTTTTGTGAGTTGCTTTGAGGATCCCATGCTGTCACTCTTCAGAGGAGAGTCAAAGGGCTTCAGCACGTTGGCCTGCTTAAGCCCTTTTCTCATGATGGGACACAGCTGTCTAAGTTCAAGGCTGTTTAAGCCCTAATCCAACGCTAATTTGGTGATGCAAGTGTAGTGAGCAGTTACATGCATTCAAATGAGCAAAACAGGGTACCAACATTTCTACTGTGAGTGTTTATATTTGATTAAATTTGCTTTATTAAAATACTGCATCACTAAAAATCTTTGTTCTAACCCCAGGACTCAGATGATCATTGGAAATGAAAAACACCACTGTTTCCTTTATTGTTATGCAGGCTGAGAGGGGTTCCCAAACTTTTTCATATGACTGTAACATTCACTCATGGACACAAAAAAATAAAAATGAAAATGAAACTGAAAGTTCAGATAACAGGGGCTCTGAAAGGAGAAGTGGAGAGTCCAGAGAAGTTCAGAAGGAAGCGATGTTGGGTTTTTTTGGGAGAAGAAAGGTAATTGGTAAATCCAGGACAACAGGATTTCCAGACTTCCAGTTTCTACGTTTATGTCCGGTCAACACCACCTCACCCTGACAGAAATCACCAACCCACAGAAAGTGGACATAGCATGCCAGGATGTGGTTCTTTTTTTGTCCAAAGGGAGAGTGTCAGACTGGCCTTCAGCTCCACCCACTCCCCCTCCAACACCTCAGACTACTCCTTGTTGTACCCAGAGCTATGCGAACAGATAGAGAAGATAAATCAGGTGGTTTGCAAAATGGTGGCCAAAGACATGGAGTTTCTGCGGTGCAGGGAGCTGCTGGGGCCTTTGTCTACGCTCCCCCCCCTCCAACACCTCACAAGTTCTGTCCCTGGCTTATTCGTCACAGGCTTCGTGAAGAGCTTACTAGATATGGAGGCCCTGAACGTGGCTGCTGCTGACCGAGACCCTTGTGGTTCTGTATCAGTCTTGGTTATGAGCCCAGGCATGCGTCCCATTAGGGGGCTGGTTAATTCTGTTGGTGGTTTTGGGTTTCGTTTGTCTTGGTCCCCGGCTGGACGAGCAAGTGCAATGTTGATGGCCACTGTGGAGGATGTTCGGAGTCTAGGAACCCTGATGTCTGTGGTTGTGCTGACGTCTTCTGTGGAGCTCAGCACGCAGCTGGGGAGTGGCAAGCGGATCAGAAGGGCACTGATGGCAACAGCCATGGAGCTTGAGTGACTCCGATCCTGCTCACTTCTTCCCTGGGGGACTGGAGGACCACGGCCGAGTTGTGCAGATCTTTGAGACATTCTGGTGATGGCATGGCGGTCCTTTGATCAGTTGGGGACCTTGGTCTCACCCGCTCCCCCTTCACCACAGCTCCCAATGTCTCAC
>CM029370.1:2929335-2945503 GCA_017165825.1 Hepsetus odoe
ATATGAAGTGTTCTCTCGTCCACACACAGGAGATGCTAAATGTAATGCTGTGGTTTTCAAACGTAAACACATAGCCCGGAGTGTTGTGTCCAACCTTATTAGGCGTAACTAAAACTCAGGAACCTTTTCTACCAAGGAAGTGTGTAAACAATGACTGACGCTCAAACAATGACAGTCTCAGTAGCCGTACTCTCTCTGGTGGGCTCAGATGCAGATCCAGAAGCCTCGCTTTCCATAGTGAGACAGACACAGAATCCCCATCTTCCAGGTCTGCTGCAGGCTCTGATGTCCCACTTTCCATAGCAGACACAGACACAAAAGCCCCGCCTGCCTGGGCTGGTGCAAACCTGAAAACCTTGCCCTCCGTGGTGGGCACACATGTGGAAGTCCCGCCTATATGGTTGACATGGGAGCTGGCATCGCAGCCCTTTTAGGGAACCGGAGAAAAAGAGTCACATTGCGGTGCTGAGGAGAAGAACTGTCTTGACGCCCCGTCTCCCTGAGCTGGCGTGAGAACCGGCTTCGTAGCCCTTTCTTTTGAGGCTAACGCAGAAGATAGCAGAGAAGCACCACCCTCTGGTGCTGAGACAGAAGACGTCATCAGTCCTGCCTTTCCCTTTGCTGGCGGGAGTAGCTGGAGCAGCTCTGGCTCATAGCCGGTGAGAAATTGTGAGCTGTGGTGAAGGGGGAGCGGGTGAGACCAAGGTCCCCAACTGATCTAACGATCGCCATGCCATCACCAGAATGTCCTTCAGCACCTGCACAACTCGGCCGTGCTCCTCCAGTCCCCCAGGGAAGAAGTGAGCAGGATCGTAGTCACCCAAGCTCCAGGCATCGCCTAAGCTCCATGGCTGTTGCCATCAGTGCCCTTCTGATCCATTTGCCACTCCCCAGCTGCGTGCTGAGGTCCACAGAAGACGTCACCACAACCGCAGACACCAGGGTTCCTAGACGCCGAACATCCTCCACAGTGACCATCAACATCGCACTTGCTCGTCCAGCCGGGGACCAAGACAAACAAAACCCAAAACCACCAACAGAATTAACCAGCCTCCTAATGGGACGCATGCCTGGGCTCATAACCAAGACTGACACAGAACCACAAGGGGTCCTCGGCTCAGCAGCAGCCACGTTTAGGGCCTCCATCTAGTAAGCTCTTCACGAAGCCTGTGACGAATAAGCCAGGGACAGAACTTGTGAGGTGTTGGAGGGGGGGGGAGCGTAGACAAAGGCCCCAGCAGCTCCCTGCACCGCAGAAACTCCATGTCTTCGGCCGCCATTTTGCAAACCACCTGATTTATCTTCTCTATCTGTTCGCAGAGCTTTGGGTACAACAAGGAGTATCCTGAGGTGTTGGAGAGGGAGTGGGTGGAGCTGAAGGCCAGTCTGACACTCTCCCTTTGGACAAAAAAAGAACCACATCCTGGCATGCTATGTCCACTTTCTGTAGGTTGGTGATTTCTGTCAGGGTGAGGTGGTGTTGACCGGACATAAACGCAGAACCGGGAGTCTGAAACTGTTGTCCTGGATTTTCCACTAAATTACCTTCTTCTCCGAACCCAAGACCTGCCTCCTCTGAACTTCTCTGGACTCTCCACTTCTCCTTTCAGAGCCCCTGTTATCCAAACTTTCAGTTTCATTTTCATTTTCATTTTTTTGTGTCCATGAGTGAATGTTACAGTCATATGAAAAAGTTTGGGAACCCCTCTCAGCCTGCATAACAATAAAGGTAACAGTGGTGTCTTTCATTTCCAATGATCATCTGAGTCCTGGGGTGTTTTCTGAACAAAGATTTTTAGTGATGCAGTATTTAGCTGTAGAAAATTTAATCAAATATGAAAAACTCTCTGTGCAGAAATGTTGGTACCCTTGTAGTTTTGCTGATTTGAATGCGTGTAACTGCTCACTACTGATTACTTGCAACACCAAATTGGTTGGATTAGCTTGTTAAGCCTTGAGCTACATAGACAGCTGTGTCCCATCATGAGAAAAGGTATTTAAGGAGGTCAACTGCAAGTTGTGCTTCCCTTTGACTCTCCTCTGAAGAGTGACAGCATGGGATCCTCAAAGCAACTCTCAAAAGATCTGAAAATTTGCACAGAACATCTGCATGGCAGGATGAGGAGAAAGAAGCCCTTTCTGCTCTCACGCCACAAACAGAGTCACGTGTTGTCTGTAAAACTCATTCAGACGAGTCAGATTCATCTCGGAACAAAGTGCTTTGGACTGATGTGAGTTAGAAATGGGACTTCTCGGACGAACAGCTTTTACCACTTACTGATTAAGATCAACACGACTCTCCATCATTGTTGGTGTGTTCTCTTATCTTTCCCATCTTTATGGATGATTAAGGCAATTTGGCCTTTTGGGATCCTCATATTTGTACACAGTCAACAAAAACACTTAAGTCTCATTATTTACTTTTTGGTGCATCGTCTGCTTGTAAATGTTCTACTGGGAGCAGAAGATGCTAAAGATATCACTCACACACACCTCACCCACCTCAACCAGCTGCACCCTCATGTTCATGGTGCAAAGTCTTCTGCTGTGCACCCTTTCAGGCTGAGCAGCACAACCACAAGCCCACAAACACACACACTCTGTTATAGACCCACGTTCACGCCCACAGTGCTGATCAGATCAACAGTTTCAGCTCATGAGGACATTCAGCTCTTTAACCACAACTACACTTTTACAACTAACGCATCCTTTTTTCTGCTCATCTGAGTTTTCACTTAATGATGGACCAATACACAAACATGTGATGCAGATTAAAAATGAAAGACTTTTGTTAACTTTTGTTAAATGTATCAAAATTCATGATAAAATAAAAGCAGGTGCAACAACACTGCTCTCTCAGTTTCTGAGCCGTGTGTCCTGTTTAGTTTCGCGGGCGGTGCTGGAGTCTATCCCAGATCTCACAGGGGGAACAGCAGGGACACACACTGGACAGGTCATCAGTTCATTTCAAGACACACAGACCAGCACACTCACACTTGAGGACTATTTAGCATCTCCAGTCCACCTGACGTGCATGTCTATGGATGGTGGGAGGAACCCGAGCTCCAGGAGGAAACACACACAGACACGGGAGGACATGTCCACTCCACACAGAGAGAAACTGGACTGCCTCGCCTGCACATTGAACCCCGGACCTTCTTCTCCAGCAAAACTGATTTTCTACAATAAACTGTTGTTGGTCCCAGATCTCCCGTCTAGATCTTCTTTCAGTCTGTAAACACCTTTTACTGAGCTCACAGCTCCACACTGTCAGTTCATCAGTACGAAGAAAAACAGATCTCACTCACCTTCAGTGACGAGAAGCTCCATGAAGAGAAGATAAAAACTCAGCAACATTCTCACTAGTAAAACAACACTGACTTCACAGCACACTGACAGATACACACCCAGCCTACACTAGTGCTGCACACACACACTGAGTACACACTCTCTCAGCAGCTCTTCACTGGAGCTGAACACACTCCAATGTCCTGCAGCTCAGAGGAGCTGTGAGAGAACAGACTCCACAGGAACTCTTCTGTCTTTAGAAAGGTTTCTTATCAGCACACAATCACACACAGAGACGAGAGAGTCATTAGATCACTGTTTCCACTTTAATGATGGGTTTTTCTGTCACACACACACACACACACACTCACACACACACACACACACACAACCCCCCTCAAACACACACATGAATGTGTGCACACCACACACACACACATACAAACGTGCGCGCACACACCCTCACACACACACATGAACGCGTGCATACACACACACACACACAGACACACACACTCACATATACACACACACACACGTATGGTAAGGATAGTAAATGAGTTTTTATTTCTTCTGAACATTTAGATCACATGAAGTTTATTAATGTTCACAAAACCACAGTGATGTCACTTCCTGTGAGTCATGAGAACACTTCTGTTTCTCTTTCTTCTTCTTCTTCTTCTTTTGGCTGCTCCCGTTTAGGAGGGAGTTTCTTCTGTCCATCCTCGTCACTTCCAACACAAATCTCAGCATCATTAACGCTGACACCTTCGTCTCCACCACCTGTCTTTGCATCGCTGGTCTCAGTACCATCCTGTTAACCTTCCCTTTCACTCTTGCTGGTACCCGTCTGTCACCGATCCCTCCTGTCACTCTTCTCCACCCACTCCAACATGCCTGCACTCTTTTCTTCACCTCTCTTCCACACTCTTCCTGAACCACTCTGATGTGCTTCTCCGACACTCCTGACTTCCTCACATGAAACCACAACTCCTCTCTAGACATCCTGTCAGATCCTTTCTGCAAGTCCACAGAGACACAATACAGCTCCTTCTGACCTTCTCTGTTCTTCATCACTGGAGCTAAACTGGCTCAGGGGTTTATTTTTCAGTACATTAGATATGCACTGTATTATATTAGATAAAGTAAATAACATGGAAAAAAAGTATCACCACATGAGTCATTTTATTAAAAAGCTCTGAAAAAATGAATCAAACGTTCATACAGTTTACTAGATCAACTCAACTCTGATTTACTTCCAATTAAAATGACCATTTACAAAATAATATAGCAATGATGATGATGATGATGATGATGCTGATGATGCTGATGATGATGGTGTTAGTAGTTGTAAAAATTAAAAGCCAACAGAACAAGTTCTGGATGATCGATGGTGAATTCAAGACTGAGCTGCAGAACTGCACGACTCTAAACTGATCACTCTTCATCTCCATCAGCAGTGCTGTAGTGAACTCTGGCAGGATCTGATGGATTGGAATCAAACAGTCAATAAACGACACTGAAGATCATTAAAATGATTATTAGAGTTTGATTGTGTAGTTTGTACCTTTGGTTCTCTTGGTGTAATAGAACACTGCTACTAGAACATGGAGAAAGATCACAGTCACCAAGGCGAAGGGGACGAAGGGCAGAGAACCTGCAGCAAGAAGTGGATCATAAAATTCTCTTTATCTCCACATTTAATGTTTTAAAGGAATAAGACTCGTCTGAGTCCTGTTGAATATCTATTGTAAGTTATGTCACAGATATTTACAGAGAAATTGGCCAATCAGCTGCGATGAGCTGTAGCTTTAGAAAACTGAAGATCAGGACTAATGAAGCAGTAATGATGAATCAGGTCTGGACCAAATACTCAGGTTCTGGTTTCCACAGAATACAAACAGGACACACATTACTCAATACAGCGTCACCACGGTGATGAGACGATATAAAACATAGAACATGATGATGAGAAAATGTCAGTAATTATAATTTAATCCACAGATCAAGCTTTTTCACACTTCCATTCATACCTATGACTGACAGGTAGAGAATATAAGGATAATAAATATTTACTAATATTCCAAAAAATAATACTAATCATATTTTAAAAAACAGGGGCAGTGGTGGCCTAGTGGTTCGGGCGTCGGCCACTTGATCAGAGGATCGGGGGTTCGAACTCCTTCCCGATAGGTTGCCCTGAGGTACCCTTGAGCAAGGTGCCGTCCCCCTCACGCTCCTCCCTGTGATGGGCCGGCGACCTGTCCAGGGTGTGTCCCCCGTCCTCACCCTGTGTGCGCTGGGTTGGACACGACCCCGTTTGGGACAAGCTGCAGATAATGGATAATGGATATTTTAAAAAACAAAAACAGGAAAACCTGCCATTACAGCAGCGTTATCACCTACTTTACTGCTCATGAAGTGTCAACTACATAAAAAGGTTCAAAGGCAAATTTTTCATAGGCAAGTTAAAATTGTAATGATTATGAAATATGAAATATATATACACATATTTGTGTTTTCCTGCAAACATTATTTCTGTTGTTTCGAGAACAGCTTTTAGAAAAATCCATGGTTCTAGTTTTTGAGCAATTCAATCAACAGAGGCTTGAACTTGAACAGCCGATGTCTGTCATTACTGATGTGTTAGTCTGTCAGCTTTCTGTTAACGTTCTCAGTCCAGTCTGTAGACCTTCTCCAGCTACAGAGGAAGTGAAGTTTTAATCAGTTAAAATAATTTCTTTACAACATCGTCGGTTTATGTATTTTATCAGCATTTCAGAAAATCTTGTGCAGCTGTTTCTCTAAACACTCCAATATATTTCTGAGATTAGAAATGTTACAGTGTACATTTGTTTTACCTTCAACAGAGAGTCTGATTATTGAATACGACCCTTCAATATCACACCTGCACACTCCTCCATCCTCTACAGTCAGGAGTGATATGAGCAGAGAGAGATTTCCTGGAGAGTGAGTGTTAAACAGCTGAACTCTGTTTCTGTACTGATCACTATTAATGGAAATCTCTTCATGTTTATTTGTGTGTGTTGCATTTCCTCCAAATATATATATATTATAATTAGTCAGTCAGTCAGTCATTTTCTGCCGCTTGTCCCAAGCGGGGTCGTGGGGGAGTCCATCCCAGCTCACACAAGGTGAAGGACAGGGGACACACCCTGGACAGGTCGCCAGCCCATCGCAGGGGCGATGCACCTCGCAGGGGCGAGGCACCTCACTCCAGGGTACCTCAGGGCAACCTATCGGGAAGGAGTAGCAGCTTCATCACAAAACTGAAACTCTACCACTGAGCTCAGTCTAACAGATGATGGAGACCTTTTACACATTCAAGCAGAGCCTGAAGATCTAGAAGAAAAGACAACCTGCTATGATTGTGTGTTCGATCCTCAAGCTCTGTTTAAAGATTGTAATTAATTTTCTCTCTAAATTATATAATTTCTGATTTCAAAAATGTACAAATAAAATGTATTCTTTATTTATGCATGTATTATTATTATTGTTATTGTTATTATTATTATTATTATTATTATTATTTGGCAGCGGTGGCCTAGTGGTTAGGGTGTTGGCTGCATGATGGGAGGATCGGGGGTTCTAACTCCTTCCCAATAGGTTGCCCTGAGGTGCCCTTGAGCAAGGTGCCGTCCCCGTCCCGCTCCTCCCTGCGATGGGCTGGAGACCTGTCCAGGGTGCGTTGATTCTCCTGCAGGGAAGAGTTTAATAGTCGCCCAAATTCACCCACATGACTTACATAAACACAAAGAAACAAGAGCGGAAAATAAATCTTAATTTATTCCTAATCTTCAAATTATAGGATGGAATTTCTTTTTTGTTCTTCAGTTGATAAAATCAGCTGCTATAGTTTAGTGACTGGAGTTCTTTTTAACATTCCAGCAGCTCAGAGATCTACAGGGGATGCAGCCTGTTTAAAATGGACTTTAAAAAAGTTTTACTTTATTATTTATTATTATAAACGACTAATAAATTAATACATATGTACGTTAAATAAATATATATTTTAAAAGTCCATTAAAACAGGAAATCTTCAGCATATCACACTGAGCTGGGCTGAGTGGTCACTGCTTACTGGTTCTTGTGGCTGAAGTGCTCAGACTGGTTTGGTGGTTGATGATTGTAGGAGATCTTGTTGAAGGTTGTGTAGTTTTAGTTGAGCTTCCTGCAGAGAAGAGTCTGACAGTCAGTTCAGTGACAGTCGAGGAATTTCAGACACATCTGATCAAAACTGTGAGAGAAACTCGTTAAAGTCCATTTTACAATCCAGCTGGATTTTCTGTTGTTTCTATATTTTCTAAACATAAACTGTCCGACTGTGTTGGGTCTTTATTTTGTGTTAGGCTTAATAAAAATAGAGCCAGAAACAAATTAATAAGGAAATCTTTTATATTATAATTAAAAAGGTACTAATTAAACAGACACAGTCTTTTTATTCTCATGATCTTCCTTTCCATACTTTCAACAAACCCGATCAGCAACTTTTAAACCTTTACTCTTATTCACATGAACATACAGCAACAACACAGCTTTATCACTAAACTTAAACTCTACCACTGAGCTCAGTCTAACAGATGATGGACTTCTTCTCAAACAAGCAGATCCTCAAACTCTTTTTAAATATTGTAATTCAATTTCTGATTTGCAACATGTATAAATAACATTTATTATTTATTTATGTGTGTGTTGTTATTTTTATTATCTTTAATCCATTAAAGCAGGACTAAATTCAGCATATTACAGCGATATGGGCTGAGTGTGCGGTGCTTACTGGGTCTTGTGGGTGAAGTCCTGGTACTGGTTGGGTTGATCTCTGGAGAAGATGTTGGAGGTTTAGCTGGTCCCTCTGCAGAGAAGAGTTTAACAGTCAGTACAGGATCAGAACAGCAGCTAACAGACCATAATCTGCATCATTCAGTTTAGTGTTACCATGGTGATAAAGGGAGTTCAGACATTTAAAATTCAAACTAAACAGAATCTCAGTAAACTTCTCTTCTGATGGTAAAACGCTCTTTAACTGTAGGAGTGACTGATTGTAGAGAAACAGCAGATTTGATGAGAACTTGCTAACGTCATCTTACAGTCAGACTAGATTCTCTGTTCTGTTCAATTATATCAACAAATTTCATCTTAAATTCATGAGTAGACAGAACATAACAGCAACTTTTCTCACTCATAGTTACACACAGGTCACCGTGACGACTGCTGATCAAGACTTTTCATCATTGTTAATTCTGTTGATTAAAGGATTCACTGTAGCTTCCTGCACAGCCGTTCATAAGTATCAGTTTATTACACATGTAGAACTGCACACGATACATATATTATCATGACCATCAGGAACACTGATGTAGTTACATGAGTAACAGCTGAAGTTGATACACATGTACTTACATGAATTGTCCACCTTTCCACTCTTATTAAATTTATTAAACTTGAAACTGAGACTTTTATTATTGAAATTTTAGTCTTTCTTCCAACTTTCTCAGGAAGGTGAAATGTTTTACCTTCAACAGTGAGTCTGATTATTGTATGGTCACCACCATGAGATTTAGGATTAATAGCACAGGTGTAATCTCCTCCATCCTCTTCAGTCAGGAGTGATATGAGTAGAGAGAGATTTCCTGGAGAGTGAGTGTTAAACAGCTGAACTCTGTTTCTGTACTGATCACTATTAATGGAGATCTTTTCATGTTTATGTGTGTGTGTGTTGTGTTTCATCCAGGTGAGTTTCTCAGGTGTGGTGTTGAGGTCAGTGCAGGAACAGGGCAGCAGTACTGACTCTCCTGTGTTTGCTGTTACATCCTGTCGTCCTTCACTGTGGACCAGAGTGCAGCCTGCAGAGACACAGATCAGTGAGATAAAGTTCATCAGACTCTCTCTGTTTTCATTGTCATGACAGTTATTATTTAATAGTTCATGCTCCCATTTAGGGGTCGCCACAGCGGATCAACTGTCTCCATTTCTTCTAGTCCTCTGCATCTAGTCTTTAGTAAACAATGATTATAATGATTGATATAATGATAATGTTTGTGTGCAAACACACAAACACACATTTGGATGCCCACACACAAACACACTCAACCATTAACACACACACACACACACACACACACACACACACACACACACACACACACACATAAAGACCCTCTTAACCATTAACACACACAAACACACACACACACACACACATGCATAAACATCCACATGCACAGGTGTACATAAGAACAAAAATAGAAATAAAAAGTACAAACGCACACACACACACACACACACACACACTGTGACACCGCACATAATGCTGCCATAGCCGATGGCCATAAGGGAGGTACCCCCAGGCTCGGCACGGTGTTCCTCCAGAAAGCCTGAGGGCGCTCCAGCCCCATATTAACACCGCACTTCCCCTTTAAGAGCTTACCTGATATAATCAGGTGACTAATTAGCAGGAGAGGGGCTATCATCCAGTGGTCAGGTAAAAGTTTGGGAGAGAAGGAGAACGAGACAGTAGTTTCCGTGTCTCTTGTTTAAAATCCTTTCCTTTGTGGTGTATTATATGTGTTCACAAAGAAGATTGTCAGGGTTCGTCTTCCGTGTTTGTGGATTAACCGCGCTGGACTATTTGGACACCCACTTCACTCTAGTTACCAGGATTACATCACCCGTCCTTTCCATCCTCCCCTGCTCCATCACCTTCGTGGTTAGACTGTTCCGTTTCTCATCTACCCATCTCCAGAACCACCTTTACTAGACTGATCAGTA
The DNA here is from genome assembly GCA_017165825.1 of Hepsetus odoe. Lineage (NCBI taxonomy): Eukaryota > Metazoa > Chordata > Actinopteri > Characiformes > Hepsetidae > Hepsetus > Hepsetus odoe. The sequence continues at coordinate 2,939,413 of CM029370.1, forward strand.
CTGTTGGACTTAATACGTGTACTTTCACTGTTTGGATCGTGTGTTTGTTTGTGTTATATTCCAGGGTATTTAGGGAGCACTTGTACATATTAAACACTTGTTGGGGTACTGAAAGTTTTGTCCCGTGTATTGTGGTGGAAACGGCGTCTGCTCGATTTGAAAAGTATTACGGAAATCGTTCAGCGAAGCCGCGATCGCTACAGAGTGGTGCCCGGACGGGGAACTTTCAGGGGTATAAGTATTGCTCCCATTATTTTTGACATAGTGTCTGTAAGATATTATATGTTATATAGCGTATGTTACTTCCTGTCTTAACGATTTATCATTCTTTGATATTTTGTGTTGTTTGCTACGTTTATTCTTTGCATTGCTTTCATTACACTGTGCTTTGCTGGATGTTTTTTGCGTTGCATTGTCCCGGTTATTTCTGGATCTCCATTTTTGTAATCTGTGTGTTACGGGCTTGTGTTTTGGTAAACGGTAAAACTTTTTTAAAAAGATAGAGTTGCCGTGGTGTTAGTGACATGGCAACATGCAACAGGCCTTGGAGACTGCCAACAGTAAAATCACTAAGTTGGAGCAGGATCTTGCTGAGCTGTGAGAAGCACAACAACGGGCTATAGAGAGAGAGACATCCTTAAGAGAGTTCCTTATGGACCGGGTGAGGGCCAGTGAAGAGCATGTGGAGGAACAACCACCTTAGAAAAGGTGGTAGTAGATTGTTTAAAAAGGAGGGATGAGCTGTGGAAGAAGGAGATGAGTCGTGTCCATCTCACTAGTACCCCCAGTCGGTTCTTTGGAGACCGAGACAGCTTTCAAGCTGAAGGTCTTTCCACCCCTTGCCCACACTCCACATACCTTCCTATTAAGCTCCAGTTCCCTGAATACAACCCAGACGAAGGGGATGCCCTCACTTTTATCGAGGCATGTGAGGAGTTTTTATCTCTTCATCACCTCTCTGATCCAGAAGTGTTGGCTTTATTGTATATGGTCCTGCAGGGTTCCGACCAATTGGTGGAAGGCTGAACGGTCTAACATAAGGACATGGCGTGAGTTTAAAGCTGCTTTTTTGGGTGCCTTCTTGTCCTCGGGTTTCCAGGCAGAGTTAGAAGAACAGCTGCGAGTCAGGGTTCAAGGACCTCAAGAAAGTATCAGGGACTTTGCCTATGACTACCGTGCTCTCTGCCTGAAGTGGAAGCCCGAGGTGACTGAGGTAGGGGGTGGTACAGAAGATTTTAGATCATGCCAATCCCCAAGTGACGATAATTATGCGAGGGGCAGTGGAGACAGTAGCTGACCCCGGGTGGGCACCTTCATAAAAAAAGACAACGGGACTATTGGTCCCGGGTTCAAGGGGCCAAAGAGGGACGACCTGGCGCTAAGAAAAGGGGAGCGATGGTGGGTGAAACCAAGAACTCTCCGCCCGATCCAGTACTGCACATAGCGCCTCCAGCCCTTATGGCAATTGAGGTCATGGTGGGGAAAAGGAAAGGCCCAGCCCTTCTGGACACTGGATCCACCTTCTCCCTGATCAGCTATTCCACTTATAAGATTTTACGATCACCCTCAGGGAGACTTCTCTGAGTGCCTTCCCAGCAGTTTGCACTGGCAGATGGAGCACAAAAGCCTGCCCTCGGCTGCATTCCATTACACCTGAAGGTGGCAGCTCATTCACTCACAATTTCAGTTTTTGTACTAGCTGATCTAGCCGTATCTGACTAGCCTGGGCTCGGGGTCGGAACAGTCTTCCCCCATATCATTATCCTCTATCCTTCCAGAGTAGGATCATAGGGAAGGGGGGTTTTGTCGAGAACACAGAGCCAATCACCCTCTATGATCCTTTGGAGCTCCTGGAAGGCTTGCGGAGTGGCCGTGCTGTAGATCTTGGCCTTCTCTCCTCTGTTTTATTTAGGCCCTCAATCTTGGCCTCTCGGCCCCAACCTTCATGGCAAGAACTACCCAAGGAGGTACAGGAGTCCCCCGAGGTGAGCCACCTGTTGGGACAGTTCCCTTCCCTGAAGTCCATAGTCCTAGGTTAGACCTCTCTTTGCAGCCCACTCCATCACCTTCGTGGTAAGACTGTTCTGTTTGCCATCTACCCATCTCCGGAATCACCTTTAAAAGATTGATCAGTACTGTTGGACTCAATACATCTACATTCACTGTTTGGATCGTGTGTTTGTTTTGTGTTATATTCTATGCTAGTGAGGGAGCACTTGTACATATTAAAACACTGAAAGTTCTGTCCCGTGTATTGTGGAATGTTGTGGAAACGGCGTCTGCTCGATTTTAAAAGTATTATGGAAATTGTAACCGCAATCGCTACAACACAAACACTGACGCATGCACAGAAATGCACATACACACACAAAACACACATTTGCATGCACACACACAAACACACTCAACCATTAACAAATACAAACACATTCAACCATTAACACACACACACAAACATCCACATGCACACGTGCACATAAGAGCAAAAATAGAAATAAAACGTACAAACACACATACACACAAGCACATACACATTGTTTCCACTTTTATGATGGGTTTTTCAGTCTCACACACACACACACACACACACACACACACACACTCGAACAAGCAAACACACAAAAAACACTCACGCATGCACAGAAATGCGCACACACACACACACACACACACACACAAAAAACACACATTTGCATGCACACACACAAACACACTCAACCATTAACACATACGAACACACAAATTGGGTATACAAACTAGCTCACGTCTTCTTCTAATTATTGCATGCAAGTTTATATTTGTTTACATTTGTTTGTCATGTTTCCATTATTATGTCCAGGGCTGCTGTCATTCCCAGAATACTACATGAAGTGTTCTCTCACCCACACACAGGAGATGCTAAATGTTACGCTGTGGTGTTGTAGCTCAAACACAGATCCAGAAGCCCTGCACTCTCTGGCGGGCTCAGATGAGGATTCACCGCTTTCCATAGCGGGAGCAGACACAGAATCCCCATCCTCCCAGTCTGGTGCAGGCTCTGATGTCCCACTCTGCATAGCAGGCACAGACGCAGTCACAAAAGCCCCACCCTCCAGGACTGGTGCAAACTTGGAAGCCTCACCCTCCATGGTGGGCACAGATGTGGAAGTCCCACCTATATGGTATAACATGGAGGATGGGGCCGAAAAACCCACCTGCCTGGGCCGATGTGGGTGAGAGCACCAAGGTCCCACCTACCTTGGCTGACATGGGAGCCAGCATTGCAGCCCCGCCTTTTAGGGATAACATGGTAGTTGGCAAAGAAGAGTCGCACTACGGTGCTGAGAAGAATTGTGTTGATGCTCCGTCTCCCTGAGCTGGCATGAGAACCAGCTTTGTAGCCCCACATTTTGAGGCTAACGCAGAAGATAGCAAAGAAGCACCACCCTCTGGTGCTGAGACAGAAGACATCATCAGTCCTGCCTTCCTGTGCTGGAGTAGCTGGAGCAGGTGAGGAATTGGGAGCTGTGGTGGAGGGGGAGCGGGATGGACCAAGGTCCCCAACCGATCTAAGGACCACCATGCCATTGCCTGAATGTCCTTCAGCACCTGCACAACTCGGCCCTGCTCCTCCAGTCCAGTCATCAGGCCCCGAGCAGGATCGGAGGCACCAACAACTCCAGGCATCACCCAAGCGCCATCGCTTTTGCCATCAGTGCCCTTCTGATCCACTCCTCAGCTGCTTGCTGAGCTCCAGAGAAGACGTGAGCAGGTCTAGAAACCATAAAAGCAAGGTTCCCCAAGACGCCAAACGTCCTCCATCAACATTGCGCTTCCTCATCCAGCCGGGGACAAAGACAATCAAAACCCAAAACTACCAACAGAATTAACCAGCCCCCTAATGGGATGCATTCCTGGTCCCAAAACCAGAACTGATACGTGGACAAGGAGTCCTTGGCCCAGCAGCAGCCACGTCTAGGGCTGCAGCTGGTGGCGAGGGGTGCCCCAATGCACAAGTCCATGTAGATGACCAAGCTCCGCCTCCTTGGTTGGTGGCAGAGGGTGGTCCCAAATCAGCCACGCTCCCCTGGGCGGTCTGAGGAGCTGGTGTAGAACAAGCACTGCCTTTCTGGGTGGTCGTGGGAGTCTCCAATGAACAGGTGGGCGCGAGCTCCAACCAACAGGCTTCACCCCCCGGGTGGTCGCAGGAGCCTCCATCTAGTAAGCTCGTGACGAAGCTGGTGACGAATAAGCCAGGGACAGGGCTTGGTTGTTGGAGGGGGAGCGGGCGTAAACAAAGACAGAAATGGACCAGGAGTCTGCAACTTTTGTGCTGGATTTTCAACTTCTTGCTGCAGATGGTGTATCTGTACATTCTTCTACAATTCAGCACAATTTGCACAAAGAACATCTGCATGGCAGGGTGAGGAGAAAGAAGCACTTTCTGCACTCACGCCACAAACAGAGTCACGTGTTGTTTGCGAAACACATTCAGACGAGTCAGATTCATCTTGGAACAAAGTGCTTTGGACTGATGAGACAAAAACTGAGTTATTAATGGGACTTCTCAGACTAATAGCTTTTAACGCTTACTTATTAAGATCAGCACGACTCTCCATCATTGTGTGTTCTCTTATCTTTCCCATCTTTATGGATGATTAAGGCCTTTTGGGATCCTCATATTTCAATTCAATTCAATTCAATTTATTCTTGTATAGCGCCTTTTACAACAAAGTTGCCCCAAGGCACTTTACATTGATGGTCGATGATGGAACAGGTTACAGTATTTTTGTACCACAGTCAACAAAAATACTGATGTCTCTTACTTTTGGTGCATCGTTTTACAACAAACATATTGGTTGCTTGTAAATGTTCTTCTACTGGGAGCAGAAGAAGCTAAAGGTATCACTCACATACACCTGACCAGCCTTAACCAGCTGCACCCTCATGTTCATGGTGCAAAGACTTCTGCACGGCTGTGCACCCTTTTAGACCGAGCACCAAAACCACAAGCCCACAAACACACACACTCTATTATAGACCCACGTTCACGCCCACAGTGCTGATCAGGTCAACTGTTTCAGTTCATGAGGACATTCAGCTCTTTAACCACAACTACACTTTTAGAACTAACGCATCCTTTATTCTGCACCTCTAAGTTAACACTTAATAATGGACTAACACACACACACACATGATGTAGATTAAAAAATGAATGAATTCTGTTAACTTTTGTTAAATGTATCAAAATTCATATTAAATTAAAGCAGGTGCAACAATAATGCTCTCTCATTTTCTGAGCCATGTGTCCTGTTCATGTTCGCGGACGGTACTGGAGTCTATCCCAGATCTCACAGGGGGAACAGCAGGGACACACACTGGACAGGTCATCAGTTCATTTCAAGGCAGACACACAGACCAGCACACTCACACTTGAGGACTATTTAGCATCTCCAGTCCACCTGACGTTCATGTCTATGGATGGTGGGAGGAACCAGAGCTCCAGGAGGAAACACACACAGACACAGGAGGACATGTCCACTCCACACAGGTTTAGGGGGAGAGGCTGAGAGGCTGCTTTACAGGATAATGTTTACATGAAATACAGAAGAAATTTTGCTCTTTGGGCTAAATGTAATTTATGCATTTAGCTTTTTATTAGTAGCAGCGGGTGTGTGTATATCTGTATAGGTGTGTGTGTGTGTGTGTATATATGTGTATAGGTGTGCGTGTGTGTGTGTGTGCGCATGAGCGTTCCTGCGTGCATGTGTGTTTGAGTGTGTGTTCAACATTGCTATGTTTTAACGGGTCTTTATACCACATTTATCTTCTTTTTCTCACTGATGACTTTTGTGGTGTAAGATGACCTCAAATTCTATCTAATCATTAAAAAAGCAGTTTGTTCTTAAAGTCCTTTTAACATTAGTGTAAAAATGTACAGACAAAAGCACGAAGCAAAATGTCTCTAAAGGAACTATGTCTACATGTCTATGCAAGTGAATGAGAACTAGATTAAAACTAGATTTGAACTGAAATGTTTTAATTTTTATTTTTTGATGTGAAGATGTGCAGGCTATTTGGTTTTAATGATGTGGATCTGGTTACTGTGTGT
>CM029370.1:2946003-3023442 GCA_017165825.1 Hepsetus odoe
CTTGAAGCTTGTTGTTTTTTAGAAAGTGCACTCAAAAGTAGAAATGAGTGAACAGAAATATGTTTTGTAGTTTATCTATTAATTTATAACATGTAAACTTCCAAAACTGTACAACAAAATATGATCACAAAATATTAGAATCTCAAGGCATTTCTTATTATATTAATGATTTATGTTCATATTCATGCTTTTAATATGAAATCTTCATCATCTAAAGTAGTAAAAGTAAGAAACATTTAAAAACTGTAAAAGTCTTTAGAAGTAAAATCCTGTTTCTGGTTTATCATGTGATACACATGTGATGATGAAATGATGTGAGAACATCAAGCTGAACTGTAAAGAACTTCCACATATACAGGGGGTCTGATAGTGAAGGTCATTAACTGGGGTGTTTCTGCAGGCTGCTCACTGGAAGACTCTGGGAGGACAAAAGTGATCACTGGATACACAGGAGAGTCAGTACTGCTGCCCTGTTCCTGCTCTGATCTACGACCCAAACCAAGACAATTCACCTGGAAGAAATATAAAACAAACGGATGGGGTTTGATATCGATTAATAGTTATCGATACAAAAACAGAGTTCAGCTGTTTAACACTCACTCTCCAGGAAATCTCTCTCTACTCATATCACTCCTGACTGTAGAGGATGGAGGATGGTACAGGTGTGGAGTTGAAGGGGGTGAACACACCTACATCAGACTCACTGTTGAAGGTAAAACTCTTGATTGATCCACTTCCACAGTGCAGTGAAGAACCAGATTAAACACATTCAGTTCTACACTTGTGTTTTCACTATAAATATATTTACTCTCAGTCTGAGGTGTGTCTGAACATGTTATAAACCCTGCATACAGTTATTTTCTCTCATTTTAATAAATTATTGTACTACAATAATTTGATCTACACTACAGATCACGATATCATCAGCAAACATCATCGTCCACGGAGACTCCTGTCTAACCTCGTCCGTCAACCTGTCCATTACTATTGCAAACAAGAATGGGCTCAGTGCTGATCCTTGATGTAATCCAACCTCTACCTTAAATGCATCCATCACTCCCACTGCAGATCTCACCACTGTTACACTGCCATCATACATATCCTGAACTACTCTCACATACTTCTCTGTAACACCAGACATCCTCATACAAAACCACAGCTCCTCTCTTGGCACCCTGTCATATGCTTTCTCCAAATCCACAAAGGCACAATGCAGCTCCTTCTGACCTTCTCTGTACTTCTCCATCAACACCCTCAGAGCAAACATTGCATCTGTGGTGCTCTTTCTTGGCATAAAACCATACTGCTGTTCACTTATCCTCACCTCTTTTCTTAACCGAGCTTCCACTACTCTTTCCCATAACTTCATGGTGTGGCTGATCAACTTTATCCCTCTATAGTTACTACAGCTCTGTGCATCACCCTTATTCTTGAAGGTCAGTTACAGTACACTTCGTCTCCACTCCTCAGGCATCTTCTCACTTGCCAAGATTGTGTTAAACAATCTGGTCAGAAACTCAACTGCCAACTCCCCTAAACACCTCCATGCTTCCACTGGTATGTCATCCGGTCCAACAGCCTTTCCATTCTTCATCCTTTTCATCGCTGCCCTTACTTCCATCCTGTTTATTTGCTGCACTTCCTGGTTCACTCTTCTCACATCATCCAGTCTTCTCTCTCTCATTTTCTTCATTCATCAGCCCCTCAAAGTATTCCTTCCATCTGCTCAACACGCTCTGTTCACCTGTGAGTACGTTACCATTTCTATTTTTAATTGCCCTGACCTGTAGCACATCTTTCCCAGATCTGTCTCTCTGTCTAGGCAATCGGTAAAGGTCCTTTTCTTCCTCTTTACTGTCCAACCTCTTATACAATTCACCAAACACCTTATCTTTGGCCTTCACCACTGCTTTCTTCACCCTGCGGTTCACATCTCCTTGTACACCTGTCTACTTTCTTTATCTCTCTGACTGCCCCATGTCTTCTTTGCCTCCCTCTTCTTTTGAATACACTTCTGGACTTCCTGGTTCCACCACCAGGTTTCCTTATCCTCTTTCCTCCTTCCAGATGTCACACCAAGTACATTTCTAGCCGTCTGCCTTATGACTTCTGCAGTAGTTTCCCAGCAATCCGGTAGCTCTTCAACACCTCCCAGTGCCCGTGTTAACTCCTGCCTGAAATCCACCTTGCAGTCCTGCTCCTTCAGCTTCCACCACTTGATCCTCGACTCTGCCCTCACTTTCCTCCTCTTCTTGACCTCAAAGGTCATCCTACAGACTACCATCCTATGCTGTTTAGCTACACTCTCCCCTGTCACTACTTTGCAGTCTCCGATCTCTTTCAGACTGTAACGGTGGCGGGCAGTGTGAAGGATGCCAACGCAGAGCCAGTAGTGAAAACTTAACTTTATTAACAAAAACTAACATACAAAACCAAAAGGTGCCACCATTAACTGTGAGGCAGAGCCTTGTTAATGAACCGCGCTCTGTTCTGACACACTGGGGCTTAAATAGCAGCCCCAATGAAGCACACCTGTGTCTAAACAAGCCCAGGTGTGCTCAGTCAGAACAGAGCGCCACCTGTCGTGCCCAGCCGGAACCACGGGCACGACAGACCGTGACAGTAGCCCCCCCAAAAAAACGCAACTCCTGAGGCGTCAAAACAACCGACCCGGACCACAGGGGGGAGGCTAAACAAAAACCCAGTCAGACTGGAACAGTCCCCTTTATGGGGCACCCGGCCAGGCCCACAAACACTCAAATCTCAACAAAAAAAAAGGGCCTCTGGCCAGTAATGTTCAGGAGTCCTGGCGGTGGTGAGAGGTATCCCAGCATTTCAGTCCATAACTTTGGTGTCTCTCTGCTGTCCCATGTTTCCTCTATCACCTGTCTCTCTGACCTTGTAGTGGGGCTTCTGGAGGACTCTGATTGGCTCGTGAGCCTTGTCTGGTCATCACCTGAAAAACAGCCAAATACATGGGGAATCTCTGTGGTTAGGAGAGGAAGAGTTAGTTACCCCGTGCGTGCTTTGCCTCTGGTCTCTGTCTTTCTCGCTTGTCATGACTTTACCCTTGGCAACCTGGGTTACTCTTCTCTTCTGACTAGGAGGGGGTTCGACTAATTCCGGAACCTCTGATGTCCGTGGGTCCTCCACAGGCATATCAGGTTGGGCTGCTGGATTGTCATCACTGGTGGCTCCCACGAAGCCTCTGGAGCACTCCTCCTCTGAACTAATCAGTTGCTGCTTGGAGTTTAGTTGTAGTGTTGCGCTAACTGGGATGATATTCACACAGGCATTTAGCAGGAGGTTTGGGGGAAGAACAGTTGGTGTGAAGACTCTTTTGGGTGCACTGGCAGCAGTAAAGGAGAGGTATCCCTCCACTGCTGCAGTGAATGCTGTTGCTCTCCCCGACTCGCCAACGGGGTTCCATGAGGAATGGTCCGACCCACTGGAAAACCTTGGCCTGAAAGAGCCTTAAAAAGAGCTAAACATGGAAGAATCGTTCTCGGCCCTGTGACACTCTGCCCTAGGGGCCTGCAGGGTGAATCTCATGGAGTCCAGGTTCTCAGAAACACAGCGGATACTGAGTTTTTTGTCCATAATCAAACATACAAAATTGTGCATTACCTGCTCTCCTTGACCATCTCTGGATGGGTCTTGCAGCTCAGTGGGTTTACCGGTCTCTCTCCTGGCTCTTCCCAGTTCTGCCTGCAGAGCGGCGTTTTGGTCTTGCACCTGTCTCAGCTCTGCCCTGATCTGATTCAGCTGTTCCTCCATAGCGGCTACTTTAGCTTCTAACTTCTCCTGACTGGTCCTGACTCTCCTCGTTGCCTGACACACGGTTTGGTCCCTCTGTTCATCTGTTCCCTCCAGCCTCTCTTTGGTCCCCTACCACAGCTTGCAGCTTTCTTCTGGGGACCTCTCTCTCTTTTCTGAATTCACTGCTCTTGCCGTTGAGCTCACCTTTGTCTTGAGACAGCGTTTTCGTTTCTGTTTCCATCTTCTTCTTACAAATGGACAAGAGTCCTTTGGTCCTCTCACGGTCACGTTTACCTTTAATGTAGGACCTATAATGTCTCTGAATGACGACGGCTGACACCCTTATGGCCTGGTACTTTACTACCTCCCTGTGTCTTCTGAATGCCGCTTGAATCAGGGAAGCTGCCTGATGTTGCAGGACAATCTCCCTTCTGACCCTCTGAACTCTGAAGCAGGCTTGCAGGGACATTGCAGCAGAGCGCAATTTCAAGAATTCCTCCCTCTGCTTTCTGGCCTCCAGTGTGGAGCGATACCTAAGCTGAATTGCAACAGCAGAATATTTCATGCATAAATATCGCGTCCGAGCACAGTGAGCCCTGTAAGCACATTGTATCACTGTGGCAGCCTGGTGCTTAAATATTTACATGAACTTTTGAGTTGAGGTATAACTCTCAGAAGTGTTTCTACAGACTGTTTTCTGGTAAATGAGAGTAAAATAATATCTAGAACAGCTCATACAGGATTGTCAGGACTGCTGTCCTGCTGCTGCTCCCACTTCCACTCTGAGAGTGATCAGGACAGAAACACAGTTCAGCTGTTTAACACTCATAAAATAATAATGATAGAAAAACACTTTATTATATTCATCTGTCTTGTTTCTACACTCATTTCCCATTTCATCACTTTGGGAGCTTTACTGACTGATTCTCTGTATTTTATTAAACCCTTCCATTAATCTGAGGTCAGGACCCCTGCAGGACCACCACTGACATAACACTGACGTGTGTGTGTGTGTGTGTGTGTGTGTGTGTGTGTGTGTGTGTGTGTGTGTGTGTGTCCACACTCTGTCCACTTTATTAGTGTTATGCTGAGACCCAGAGAGCCACACTGGGTTTGGACAACAAAAGCAGCATGAACCTACATTGAACATGTGTAGTCCAAATCGTGTTTCCGGTCTAAATAAGGTAGTGACACTGATTACTGAGCCCGGCTCGCTGGTCTCCCATCAGCGGTCCGACTCCCCCCCCAGTGTCCCAGCAGGAACAGGCTTACAATTAGACTCCTCTAACCTGATAGTCCAGCTGCAGACGTAAAGATACTGATTGATTGATACTCAATTATCAATCTCACACACACACGCACGCAGTTTCTCCTCTTAAACTGAATTTTCTGAACAACAGGACAGATCAGATATTAGATGGTGTAAGGGTGGCAGGGTGCGGGAAGGACGTCAGTTTAGAGCCGGTGATCCGGAACATGACTTTATTCAACTTAAACCAAAATACAGGGAACTAAAATGCCACCATTAACTTTAAGGCTTTGCCTTAAGACTTTGTTCTGTTCTGACTCATTGGGGCTTAAATAGCAGCCCCAGTGAAGCACACCTGTGTCTGAATGAGCTCAGGTGTGCTAAGTCAGAACAGAGCGCCATGTGTCTTGCCAAACCGGCAACCACACGCACGACAGACTGTGACAGATGGTGGAGCAAGTTTCACTTTCTACATCCTCTAAAGTAGAACAGTAACATTAGAACATTGATGAGAAACTTGGCTGGAGCTGATCCAAAATGTCTTTTATATCAATGACTTTAAAAAGAAAATCCTGCTTCTGGTTGATCATGTGATCCACATGTGATGATAAAATGATGTGAGAACATCAAGCTGAACTGCAAAGCACTTCCACATATACAGGGGGTCTGATAGTGAAGGTCATTAACTGGTGTGTTTCTGCAGCCTGCTCACTGGAAGACTCTGAGAGGACAAAATCTATCACTGGATACACAGGAGAGTCAGTACTGCTGCCCTGTTCCTGCTCTGATCTACGACCCAAACCAAGACAATTCACCTGGAAGAAACAAAGCACAAACAGAATGGGTTTGATATCCAATAATAGTGATCAGTACAAAAACAGAGTTCAGCTGTTTAACACTCACTCTCCAGGAAATCTCTCTCTACTCATATCACTCCTGACTGAAGAGGATGGAGGATGGTACATGTGTGGAGTTGAAGGGGGCGAACACACCTACATCAATCTCACTATTGAAGGTAAAACACTTGATTGATCCACATCCACAGTGCAGTGAAGAACCAGATTAAACACATTCAGTTCTACACTTGTGTTTTCATTATAAATATATTTACTCTCAGTCTGAGGTGTGTCTGAAAATCTACTCAACACTGTAAACTAGAGTTCTCATCTGTTTTAAATGATTATTTGAAGCTGAGCAGTGATGTAAACTGAAACTGTGCACGAGGTTTAGATTTAAACTCCACTTTATATTCCAGACTAATTCTAAACTGTTGGTAGTTCAGCTTCACTCCTGCAGTGACAGTAAAAGTTGTATTAATAGTGAATCACTGGTTAAATTGATGAGTGTAGAGGAAGGACGAGTGTAAATTCATGCTCATCACTCACTGATGAAGGAAAACACTGAAATGTGTTTCTAGTTCTGTCAGTTTAGTGATGATGTTTGTGTCCTTTCTTTATTAAAGATCCATGAAGGACTTCCTGCTGAAACTCTTCGGGTGTTTGGGTGTTTAAACAGTAGCAATAGGATCATAATTACTGTGGTGGATTAATACGACATTTCAGTCTCCAAACATTTCCATTTTATAATCCCACTGAACAGACTGTTCTATTCACAGTTTATACATTGTCGTCCATCTGTTTCTCTCAATGATCTTATAAAGTCACTGATGTCCTTCATCTGAAGCTGCACAGTGTAAGTTAGTGATTCTCTAGTCAGTTTCACACACATACACACACACATGCACGCATGCATGCACACACACACACACACACACACACACACACACACACACACACACACACACACACACACACCCACACACATGCACACACACACACACACACAACCACTTATGAGCCGAATAAATGCAGCTTACAAGTGAAAGTGACAACTTGTCATTGTGAAACACAGCACACTGTGAACCCCACCAAAATGCAGCCACTGCATTTAACCCAAACACACCACATGCAGCAGGGCACAGTTATTTAATGCTATCTGGGTAGCAGTGATGGGGACAGTACCTTGCTTACGGGTACCTCAGGGTAACCTACTAGTGTAGGATTTTTACCCACAACCTTCAGATCTTGGGGCCAACTCCCTAACCCCTAGACCACTGCTGCCCTGGTGATGCCATAGAGGCAGAGAAACAGATAATAGTGATCAGTCTGATTTATCTGAACTAAGCAGGATTGTGGATCTGCTTTAACTCCTCTGTTTGTTTCTCAGAAAGAGAACCCAAAACTACAGACAAATACAATAATTCTGTAGTTCTAGTGATGATAAGGACCATCAAAGGCCATAATCTTCCAAACCATGTTAAATTAAACATGTATAAATATCACCTGCAGGAAATGTACAGGGTCTTGTTCATGCCTGTGTGTTTCTGCAGCCTGTGCTCTGGTAAACGAGGGGGAAACACTGACTATAACAGCTCACTCAGGAGAGTCAGTCCTGCTGCCCTGTTACTGCTCCAACTTCCTCTCTACAACTCAGAACGTCAGCTGGGAGAAATACAACACCAGCAGTGGACTCTGGGACTGGACAAGCATTAATAGTGATCAGTACAGAAACAGAGCTCAGCTGTTTCACACTCACTCTCCAGGAAATCTCTCTCTACTCATATCACTCCTGACTGAAGAGGATGGAGGAGTGTACAGGTGTACTGTTATTAAAAGTGGATTCACAGAGATCAGAATCACTGTTGAAGGTTTGGGATTTTCTTCTCTTCATGATAAATTCTCCAGGAAGAGGTGTATATACAGAGTGTATTTACAGTGACTGTGTTTGGAGGATCATTTATAGAATGTACATTATTTTTCTTAATATTTAGATTAGAGAGAATGTTTCTATGTGTCCTGTTGAATCTATTTTTAATCCTGGGTTTCAGTGTTTACCTTTGCCCTGCTGTCATCACATCATAATGTTATCACATGTAATATTACTGTGATTTTTAAGAGAAGAGTCTTATTATACATTTAAATGTGTATCACTCGTGTGTGTCAGATACTCGTCACAGCCGACTGTTTCATTTGGATCATAAACAGTGTAAAGCAAGTACATGAACAAGACTTTCTGAGTGATCTAGACATGCTGTTATTCTAAAAATAGAAAGAGAGAGAGAGAGAGAAAGAGAGAGAGCTCCACATAACAGGTCAGACTCTGTCAGCTTGACCGTTCTCAATGAAGGTTTTATTCATTCTTCAGAGGTTTACAGTCTCTCTCAACTAAAACTTTGATATCAATTCATCAAAACTAAATATTTTAAAAAACATCCAGTCAGAAAATGTCTCTGCATGGATCTGTCCTGGAGACCCCCTGCACTGCTCCTGCTCACCCATTTCAAACAGGAAGAGCTTGTTAATTAGTGGGTCAACTGGATCAAATGTGGGAAAATGTGTTCCTGGTCCCAGATTCCTCAAAATCATTTTAGTTGTAGGATTGAAAATATTTAATATTCTTAGATTTTTTTATCTTACAATGATCTCAGTACTGAGACTTCGTGTTTTTCACCACCAACAGATGCTACTGTTTCAGCCCCTCCACAGTCTCTGCCCTTCGTCCCCTTCGCCTTGGTGACTGTGATCTTTCTCCACATTATAGTAGCTGTGGTCTATTACACCAAGAGAACCAAAGGTACCGTCACTGCTCCTTTCCCTGTATTGTGTATTTGACCTGCTATATCACCAGATCCTGAATGAATTTGGCTTTTCTTCTTCATTTCAGCCTCCCAAGACCCAGATCCTGACACAGTTTACGACAGCACTGCTGATGGAAAAGTGAACCTCCAGTAGAAAACCAGCAGATCTCACAGACCAGCTTCCAACCTGCACACCAGATTAACAGAGCAGCTAATGATCTCATGGAGCAGCAACTGACCACCACAACTCACCAAAGCAGTTTCACAGCTGATCAGCAGACCAGCTACCAGCACAACAAACCAACAGACAAACTACTGACCAATGCATCTGATCAACAGACCAACTACTGACTTACACACCAGATCAATGTACAAACTACAGACCGACACATCTCAACAGACCAGATTGTGAGACCAGACATGCCATGTTGATATTCAACCATTGGACTCACACAGCTGATTAACAAACCAACTACCAACCTAAACACCAGATTTACATTTACAGCATTTAGCAGATGCTCTTATCCAGAATGACTTACAGCAGTGCTTTGTTTCAATATTTGATCTTCACATAAGTAACCAGCACAGATCAGCTATTGAAAAAGTGAAAGTGAAAGTGACTACCCTTGTCATTGCGAGGTCACGGCACAGCACACATGAACCACAACGAAATTGGACCTCTGCATTTTACCCATGCACACTCAAACCCGTGCAGCAGTGGGCAGCTACTGAAAGCGCCCGGGGAGTAGTGATGGGGACGGTACCTTGCTCAAGGGTACCTCAGGGCAACCTATTGGGAAGGGGTTTGAAGCCCCGATCCTCCGATCATGCGGCTAACGCCCTAACCGCTAGGCCACCGCTGCCCCATTGCTGATGAACTATTACAACCTAAGTAACAAATATAGTAACCCTGTAACTACTACACAAAAATCATGCACTTTTTTTTCTTTTAAGATGAAAGAGAGCAGAAGCATCTTGAGGAAGGGAAAGAAAGAGCAGAGGTAAAAGGGCAGTACTGTCTGGGAAGATTATTCCCTGAGAAATTCCTTGAAGTGAGTCTTTAATTGACTTTTGAACACAGCAAGGGATTCAGCAGTTCTGACCATCAGGGGGAGTTCATTCCACCATTGAGAGTCCAGGACTGAGAAGAGTCTTGATGCGTGTCTTCCTCTTATCTTCAGTGGTGGGGGTTCAAGGTGTGCAGTGCTTGATGGTCTGAGAGGACGAGAAGAGATACGTTGTTTAATAAGAGCAGTCGAGTAAGAAGGTCCAAGACTGTTAGTAACCTTGTAAGCAAGAGTTAAAGATTTAAACCTGATACGAGCAGCCACTGGGAGCCCGTGTAGGTTAACAGAGCAGCTAATGATCTCACAGAGCACCTGCTGAAGGAGCAGCTAATGATCTCACAGAGCACCTACTAAAGGCACAAGTTCACGGCAGAAACAAAATAGGACGTTACCTTGAGTGCAACACACCCATAGAAACAAACAAAGAACAGACTGGCAGCTCTTAAAAAGGGGTTACAGCAGGTGAAGGAAACGATTAGGGAAACTGTGGATACAGAATCCTGGTGTTCCAGGAACAGGAGTGTATTAAGGGCTGGATTCTGGAGGGAGCCGTAACACAAACTCACCAACTGAAGGAAAAATGAAAGAAAATTGAAGGAGGGAGGGGGACCTGAACATTCGAACAGCAGAAAAAATTTCAAATATTGTTTTTGCTTATACACAGTCATTTTGGTTTTGTGTTTACTAGAAAAAAAAAATTCAGGAACATTTAATATACTTAATATATGTGGGTATTAATATACTTATTGTATGCAGCAAAAAGACTTTTAATTCTGATTTCTAAACTATTGAATTTTATATTTGTATGCTTTTATACTTGTATACTGTACTATATTTCATCCCATGTACATGGCTTGTTTTACATTTTTTTAATATAATCCAAATTAATTTCATTTAAATACAACAGATTTCATGTTCATTTTCAGATCATTGCTGTCAGTGATCACAGAGTATATTACATGAATGACATAAAGTGAAATGAAATAATGGGAATCTCTTTATTGTTGAGAGGAACTTTGTCCCAAGTGGGAGGACACACTACAGGCTGCTGATCTTGCTATACCAGCTACTCTCTGGTTATTAAACATCCAGAAATGTCCAGACAGCCTTACAATTTAAGGTGGATCCATTGCTGACACATCTTCAGTCTCACACACTCCAACAGGCCAATAGAACGGGACACTTTTGAGCAGCTACACATGAGCCCTGAGGTCACCATGTCCAATGTCAGTTTTAGTCGAGTGTAAAGCCCTCCTGAATTGGACTGTGGAGCTGTGGAAGTGTCTGGAGTGATGGAGCTCAATCCCTTTGTGTTCAAGGGTGAAAATGACAGTTTCCAGCCTTTCTAAGCTCTCACAGGGCAAAAGGCAGGAAAACAGGAAAAAAACACTAAACCCTGCTGAACAAACACCATCAGAGACCAGAGCTGGAAAACCCTGACCTCATACACGTCCATCCATTTATTATTGAAGCCTCTATCCTAACCTGTGTTGTCGGGGCTGCTGGAGACCATCCCAGCACTCAAAACACCACAGCCTGAGAAAATCCATGATGCTTAAGAAGTCCATCACAGATTCATCTGGGGCAGCGGTGGCCTAGCGGTTAGGGACTAGGCCCCAGGATCGGAAGATTGTGGGTTTGAATCCCTTACCAGTAGGTTGCCCTGAGTTACCCATGAATACTGTACTGTACCTGTCACTGCTCCCTGGGCAGCTATCAATAGCTGCCCCCTGATGCACAGTGTGTGTTTGTGTGCATGTTGTTGTTAATAGTTAATAACAAGGGCAGCGGTGGCCGCATCATATGTTAATAGTCTTAATGTCTGAGTGATAAAATTTGATGTCTGAGGTCTTCGGACTGTGGGAGGAAGCCAGAGCTCCCGGAGGAAACCCACGTGAACACAGGAGAACACGTCCACTGTATACAGAAAGGACCAGGACCCACTTGAGAACTGAATCCAGGAGCTTCTCAATGTGAGGTGACAGCGTTACTCACTGCACCTCCGTGCTGCCCAGATTTGTACCTTTTAACCTATAAATATGAATATGGTGGAATTAATTCCCTAATTAAACGTCCTGAAAGCTACACTTGACGGGACCACCCCAGTCTAGCTAAATGTACCCCCCCCACCAGGACACCCCAATACTGGTTCCCCCTAAAAGTGCAACAGTGGTTAAATTGTTAACTGCTACATATTAATGGTTCTGATTCATATCATGCAGCTTCATTTTAGCAGTATTTCAAAATTCAAAACATGTAAAATTTTACTTTTGAATTTACATGAACATTTATACAAAAACAAAAATGATACTGCAGTGTAAAATGAAGGAATTATGTTCCCTGACTAAAGTACTGAAGGTGTGCCCTTGAGGGAACCACCCCAGTGATGCAGGGGTTCCACCCCAAAGACCCTCAAACACCTTTTATTCTGAGAGAGTAACAGTGAATATCACCAGTAGTTACACTGTTATTTATTGCTTTATTAATGTGCTACTTTCATAGACACATGACAACATATGTTGTGGTTCTCAGGGCCTCTCAGTGTGGCCGAGTGCTTCCTCTTTACTGAGTGTCTGTAACACTCTGTTGGGGGTTGGGCGCTGAACGCAGACAGTTTGTAACTTTATATTTGTCTCTGCAGAATGAATTCATTTATTATATCCACTCATTTATTTTATGCAAACAATAATAAACTCTGCAAACAAGCAAACATCATCTCCACATTTCTTTAAAATACACAACTGATCTTTCATCAGTGTCATCTTTACAATGAAACAGGATATAAAGTTATATTTATATCTACAGGTATCTGCACACTCTGATAATTGCTTTATCAGTTTTGCAAGTAAGCAACGTGAGTGTAAATGTACTGTTATCATGACAGTGTTCCCAGCATGCATTTCTTTCACCTGACTTCTGCCTAACTGATCTCAGTGCAGTGTGACTTGTCACTATTGCATTTCTTTCTTTCTTTCTTTCTTTCTTTCAAGCCCGTTAGCTGTGCTCAGCTGTGCGTGTCGTCACAGGGTGCTCGTGGGTGATGCTGCCTTTTGCTCTGTGTGTAAGGGTGAATTACAGATGGAATAGAAAGACTGACAGGCCAGAGTATCTGTACATAAACACACTGTTTACCCAAACTCACTCTGTACTTTCCCCTCAGCTGATCTGTTCATGTGAACACCTTTTAAACTGTTAACAGGAATATTTATCAACAGAAAACACGAGTGTTACTCTGAGAGGAAAAGATGGGCTTAATCAAATATACACACTAAAAACACTGCAGGCAACATCTGATCTACTTAATCTAGAACCTTCTGTTTGGCCGCTGTGCATACAAAGAGAGAAGAGCCACATCACTCTTAACCACAAACATAGCCACACGCTCTTGTCAACAGGAAGGAAGTAGAGGCTGGTGCTGAGAAGAGACTCATATCTGACCATCAGACACAAATATATCACTGAAATTTAGTTTAACGACCTCTTTAGACACCCAATCATAATGTGCTGAGAGGTGAAGAGGAAGAAATGCATCAAACTTTACCCTCAGACATTAAAATGATCAACATCATGGTCCACACCTGAGACCCAGCAGTGAACACTGGTCACTCATCCTCCCATCAGTGTTTCTAAGGAGGCGATATGTGAGGGTGTGAATATGTTTTCATGCTTGCAAACAAAAATGTGAGTTCTTTGACTTTCAGACCAACTTTAGGATAATAAAGAGCAGTTCTGAAAAGCACTCAGAAAAGGCCAAATTTTTTCTTAGAAAGTGGTTCGGGGGGGGGGGGTATTACTACTAATACTAATGCATTATTATTATTATTATCATAAATGTGAGTTTATTTTATATTTACACTCACTGACTATTTTGATTGCTATACGATATTATATAGATGTATTTATGTTTACATTACAGAACCCAACCCACAGTCCTTTGCAGCCCAGTTCATCAGTCACTCCACACATTAGTGAAAGTGAAAAAATAGTGAAAGTGACAACCCTTGTCATTGCGAGGTCACGGCACAGCACACATGAACCACAACAAAATTGGACCTCTGCATTTAACCCATGCACACTCAAACCCGTGCAGCAGTGGGCAGCTATTGAAAGCGCCCGGGGAGCAGTGATGGGGACGGTACCTTGCTCAAGGGTACCTCAGGGCAACCTATTGGGAAGGGGTTTGAACCCCCAATCCTCCGATCATGCGGCTAACGCCCTAACCGCTAGGCCACCGCTGCCCTTGTTATTAATTAAAATTAATGGAAATAAACCTCCATAAAATTCTCACTTATTAGTGACTGATCATCACTGACGCTGTAGTGCAGTGTGTGTTGGGCTGGTATATCGCCAGCCCATCGCAGGGAGGAGCAAACCTACAGGGACGGCACCTTGCTCAAGGGTACCTGAGGGCAACCCATCGGTAAGGAGTGCGAACCCTCAATCCTCCAACCCGGGGCCGACTCCCTAACCACCAGGCTACTGCTGCCCACATTCACCAGGACACATTATCAATTTAATTAAAAGTCATGTGAGGCCAGAAGAATGAAGAATGAGCTCGCTAATGCATGACAGAGAGATGGATAAGAGGCAGAAAGTGAGATTTATTCATTTTGGGTGGCCGTCACACAAAAATAGCACAAGACTGGAGGTGCTGATGTGCCATCAGAGTTCTTTATGTCTTGATGTGAAACAGGAGGAGAAAGGAAAGGACGAAGGTCAAGCTGTGTATTGGTTTTTGGCTTTCCTGAAGAGACATGAAAGCAACCACAATGCACAGATTGAAACTTTGAGAGTCTCTTCAGCAGAAAAGAGGAAGTTCAGACAGGACTACTAAACCACCCCACCACCAAAATAATACCATTATGAGAAATCAGTTTCCGCCAAGTCAGACATGAAAAAAATGAAAAATGAAAAAAATGCTGAAAATGACTCTTTGGAGTGATGCAATAAAACAGATCCAACCCAACCGAAGTCCTCATTACCTCGATTAGACATGTAACATTATGTTCAGAATTCAGTTCTGCAAGGTAACAGGACCATTTCGGCCAAAGAAGAGCCACTTTTGGTTCCTTTAAGAAGCATTTATAGATAGTGTTCAAGAATGCTGAACTGAAACCTCTTTTCTGATGTTCTTTAGGGAACAAAAAAGTTCTAGTGTAAGGATGGGAAATGGTTCCATCCTCTGGCCATCAGACTTCTCTTGTGGTGTGTTCTGTGTCATGTTAGATGTTGTTTTATGTGTAGCACTTTGGACCTGGAGGAACATTGTTTTGTTTCACCTGGAAACAATGAGGGAGGGAGCTAACAAGCAGAGCAGGCAATCAAACGAAACAGGGCTGTTCTACATTAACACAGAGAGAGCATGGAGGACCACACATCTCACTACCTCTGAGTTAAAGAGGCAGGCTGTTGTTGAATTCGTCAGGACAGATGAGGTTAGTGGGCCCAGCTCTGACAGGCAAGCTTCTAGCAAGGCCACAGTAGCATGTAGTTTATTACCGAGTGTAACGGTGTGACTCACTCCGAATGCAGGGAGTCATACTGGGTTAGGACCCAAATGCAGTACCTGAAGCTGCCAGTACCTAAAATACACCAGGACACCCGAGCTACTACAAAGAACCCAACAACGGGTGGAAACAAAATGTTCAAAACAGGTGGAAACAAGAGGCTCAAAAGGGATGAAATCCAAATGCTCAAAGCAGGTGGAGTCAATGGGCTCAAAACGGAAGGAAATAAAAATGCTCAAAACGGGAATTCAAACTTTTTTTTTTTTTTTTTCCAAATAGCGGTTTGGCTCTCCCTAGTGCCCCGTCGGGGTAGGGCTCTTACACCAAAGGGAAGAAAATTAGTTTTCTTCATCATTTATCATTTATCATTTATTTTAGCAGGTCCAGGTTGAATGTTTAAATATTAAGAGCCATTTCTGCAGAAATAAAAGGACTATAAAGTTGCAAACAGTGCATCAATAGAAATTTTATTTCTGCAGGGAGTCCAAGTCTCACGACCAGTTGGTGGTTTATATTCCATCTTTACTGTAGACGCATTGGTTCATCTTGAACTCCAGCACTGTAGTGAACTCTGGCTGGAATCGGCACTGATTTGGGGAATGAAAGGTGATAGATGAAGAAAAAAAAAGAATAAAATATGAATTCACACAGAACAATCAAATGTAAAATGTTTTGCTCGATGGCTTGAAGGCTACCTTTAGCTTTCCTGAACAGAAACACAACCACAATGTGGAATATGAAAATGGCCACAACACCAAAGGGGAAGTGGGTCAGAAATATGGATGGGACTGCACCTAAACAAACACATGTGATTTCAAACAACCAGCACTGAAAACTTTATGAGCAACATTGGGAGAAAACACTCCCTGAAGATCAGAGAGTGGACTGACCTGACCATGTTACATTTACATTTACAGTCTTACGGAGCTGCTTCAGACTAACAGGCTATTGTCAGAACAGAAAGAAAAACGGGCTGCAATAAAGGGTCTAGCATGAGGGTTTGTTCCGACAGTGACAAAATGTCATTTTTAACCATAAATTTAATACCTGATTGTCTATTATCAGCTCCTTTTGATGAGACTGGTTCAGGGAGGACTGTAGTTTTTAGCTGGACAGTTACTGAAGAAAAAAGATCAAATCTTTAGATAGTATAAGACTTAAACAACCATCTTAAAGGAAATGTTTTATAATGACTACTAAAAATAAACTATTAACTGAGCATCAATAGCTATGATCAAATGACTGAGTTTATTTTCTCTATTTTGGGGCCTATCGAAAAAAACCTATGTTAATCTGAGCTTGCTATTAATGGTTCTTTAATGAAGTTGTTATAAAGTTAATCAAGTGAAGAATCAGACTATGTTTAAAACAAATCACTAAACACAAAGGACAGTATAATCCATGTACCTGTTACCATGGAAACAGTTATGACCATGTCCTGTAAATAGTACAGACACGTGTACACTCCTCCATCCTCTTCAGTCTGGAGTGATATGAGTAGAGAGAGATTTCCTGGAGAGTGAGTGTTAAACTGCTGAAATTGTCTTTGGTCGATATCTGAATGGTAACTGTCCATGTCTTCTTTGATCTATTGAAATTTCACAGGTAAATGTGATTGGATATCACAAGGCAGCAGGACAGAGTCTCCTACAAATGCAGTTGTGCTTCTCCTCCGATGTTCTGTTATGAACCCTGTAAAAATAAACACAAACAAACTTGAATAATCACTGAAGAGGAGTTTGATGTCCTTTGCCTCACAGAAATCTGGATCAGTCCTGACAAGTTTGTTACATTACATGAAAATTAGTCTTTACACCTATCCTCAGTTATAAGAGTTTTAAAATGTAATGGGACCCACTCATTACCATAAGTACACTTTACACCCAATCCTGTCACTCGGTGTTCATGTAGACAACATAGCTATTATATCATTGCTGTCATAATGACCTCAGATCACCTCACTGAAACATCTTTACACATTAGATTCATACGAGTCACAATTTATGAAAATCCCCTGCTTTCATGTTAGTGGATCCACAGTCCTGATCTCTATATATATATCTATATAGTTTTATTTAAAGCCTGCCAGACCTGTTAACACTTAATAGCTCACCATCTAGTCCAGAAGAGCCAGATCATTTAACTGAATGCTTAGAGAACACTTTTTGTTCCACACCAGTAAATGTAGCACCATTAATATATAAAGATTTTGACCAAATGAGCTTGTTCCACAGCACAGGAACCTGTTAAAACATGTTCTAAAGAAAAAGTCTCAGAAATTAGAATGTAAATGACCAACATAATCATCAGTTACTACTTTACTAGTGCCTCCAGTTACAGTGTAGATTTATTACTAATGTTTACAGACACAGAGCTGCTTCCACTATTATTACTACTAATACGAAAACATTATTATTATTATTATTATTATTATTATTATTATTATTATATAGTATTATTGTTGCACATTTTTGAATGATGGATAATTTTACATATCAAAGATGGTTTTATCTACTGTTTGTATGATTACTAGTAATTTAAATTAGTTTTTTGTTTTAAGAGTAAGAAATATTATTGATAGGAATAATGATTGAATGAAAAACACCGTTCAGTAACTACTTGCTGCTGCGCCCCCTGCAGGACGAACAGAAGGACTCCAGTGTTGCTGCTTCAGTCATTAATGAAGGCGTTCAGCAGGGGGCGCTGTGCGGGACACTTTCTTTATGAACCAGTGTTTGTGTTCTGACAGAAATAAAACACTTTGATCCGAAATGAGCCTTTTTGTAGCTTCTTCGTGTGACGTCACGCTCGGACAGAGATGGAACGTTGTGAAAGTTCAAACACAAACACCTTTAATCTGTGCTTCTCGGAACCAGAGCAGATCCACTCACTACACTGATTCATTCACACCTTCTCACTAACAATGTCCCACACTGAGAGCAGCGGAGGGTTTAAACCCGGTGAGTTCACACTTTAAACCGACTTTAATACTAACGAGTTCATCCAGCTGTGGAGATCAACAGTTCATCAGTTTCTGCTGAACATGGAGAAACACTGCTTTTCTCTCCTCAGTTGTTTTTCACATCGGAGATGCGGAGGAGTTCGTGGAGAGTCACACTGAGTGAGTAAGACAAGTGTGTTTGTGTGTGTGTGTTTGAAAAAATACAACACAAATATAAATGATTTAAAACTCCATCACTGTTCATTCCATGTTGGGAAGACCTGTAAAAAGGGAACAGAAAGGGTTTTATAGTCTCTAATAATAATGGATGTGATGGAGATTTGTTGTTGTTGTTTGTTAAATGTCATATAATCTAAGTGTGAACATTCAAATAAAGGGAAAATACACATGTTGCTTGTCTTCCAGTGATGTTCCTCCTCCTCTGACCCTGGAGCAGCTCTACCTGAAGACCCTGAGTTCTGGGAGGAGTCTGGAGGAGACACTCTTTATTCTGAACCAGTATCACAGTTATCTGGTACAGTGGTGCAGTACAGCGACCCACACAGCACAGATCTGAGATCAGCTTCATACTGAATAAAGAACACTCCTCTCTGTCCCCACAGGTGACCAAGAAAGAGATCTTAATTCGGAGGTCTCAGATAAACAGCACAAGGTGAACAGTTTAGTTCAGAGTACAGAGAAGAAAAGGGGTTTATTGTTAATTTTACTTTATTGTTACTATTATTTACTTGTATTAATACTATTTTTTTTCTATTCTTTTCTGTACATATGTCACTTTTATAAGAGCCCTGTAACGCCCAAATTTCCCATTCGTGGGATAATAAAAGATTACTCTACTCTAATTGCATGCGTTGGTGTTATTATTATTATTATTATTATTATTATTTATTAACTTGTTATTTTATCTTCAGTGCATCGAGCTTCAGGGTCTTCGGAAACATCTAGACAGCGTGTGCACACAGGTCTCAAAAATTGTGAACATGGTGCAGGTAAGACTATGTGTGTTATTATTATTATTATTATTATTATTATTATCTGCTGAAAGGTTCTGAACTGCTACTGTTCGTGTCTGTTTCACAGAGCAAAGTGAAAGCGCTCAACTGGCTGATCTGTAAAAAGTCTGAACTCCTGCACAAAGTGATTTTGAACGACTTCCTTTGTCTTGTGTTCAGATTTATGATTTGGTGTAAAGTGTAAAGTAGCTTTACTGTTTACATTTTCACTCTTACATTAAGTTAAAGGGGAAGATGTCAGATTATAAAAACATCATTTTCTCCACTTCAGAGTTTTGTAACATGAACACTATTTCAAAACTCCCAGTCCACCCACCTCCCAGTCCCTAGAGTGTGGGACACGAGTCCTTCAACACAGAATGTCGTCCTGTTGACTCAGTGTTAGAGGTTCACAGTGACCTGAAGAACTGTGTGAACAGGTTCTTTACTTTATTTATTAAAACACATTTTTATCACATCACTGTGTGTGTTTGTTTCTGACAGAAGATGCAGGAGAAGCAGCAGCTGCAGTTCAGGATGAGTGACCTTCTGAACAGAAAGCAGGTAAACGAGTGTGTAAAAAAGAGTGTGTATAGTGTGTGTGGTGTCTCAGGAATGTGTGTGTGATCGGTTAAAGTGACAGTTCAGCACAAACCCTGTTGTTTTCCAAACACAGTGTTCACCTGTAAAGTAACGGAAGATTCACCAAACATACAAAACTAACTCACACTCGTTACTTTCAGCTTTGTGTGTGTGTGTGTTTGTGTGTGTGTGCTTGTACAGTAACATGCTTCATGTTTTCTCATTTCAGAAACTGATGTCTGAACAACAGCGTGTATCCTACAGCACATGAGTCCTCCTCCCTTCACTTGAATCAATTATAATTATTTTAATTAACTACAGTATTATTAGTATTAATAACTACTATCAATATTACAGTATTGTTTCTATTAGTGTGTAATGTTTATGTATATATTGTTCTAATCAAATATTGTGTTTAGTTACTTTTAGCTGTATGTGTGTTTGTGTGTGTGTGTGTGTGTGTGTGTTTGAACATTAACCTGCTTTCTTGTGTTTTATCTTTTCAGAAGCAACGTGAATCCTGCAGACTCCTCCTCCTTCACCTTCATTGATTATAATTATTTTAATGAACTGAACTATTATTAGTATCTGATGATCATTATTGCTGTGCTGTGTTTATTATTGTGTTGTGTTTCTGTATATAGTTCTAATAAAATGTTGTGTTTAATAAAGTGGTGTTGTGTTTAAACCCCTTCATTATTACATCATTATACAGCCTGAGTTCAGTACTGACACATTTCACACGCCAGCCTGGTCAAAGTCTCCAAACAGCTACAAGAAGAGATCTGTTCTCAGCGTGATCCACTGATTAAGATCTACTGTCAGACTGTCAGTCAGTTTATCTGCTTTTAGTGTTCGAGGAGTGAACATAAAGTCCATGATGGAGTCTCAGCTGCAGCAGAAAGAAAAGGAAGTGAATTTCATGACCTGATTATATAGTTCTGCAGTAAATCAGTTCAGGAAAATAAGAGTACATGAGTGTGGAGTTAATCCAAGGTTCATGAACAGGACTAACTAGTCAGCAAACCTTTGACCAACCAATCACCATCTTGCAGCACTGTTCCAGCTTTATAGTGTTCACATGTAGAACAAGAGTGAACATGAACTCTTCAGCTGCTGTTCATATAAAACAGGATACACACTCTTTCTGCTCAGACTCAGTTAAAGGACATGTAGAAACATCCAGGCAGAGAATCCAGGAGAACGAGAAGAAGCTGCAGCAGGTGAAACAGGCTGTGAACTCTCTTAAAGTGAGCAGTGAGTCTGAATCATTTAAAATGATCTGCTCCAAAAAAAAAAAGTTTAGTTGAGCTCCCTGCAGAGAGGAGTCTGATGCTCAGTTCAGTAACCGTCAGTAATATTCATTTTATTTCTTTTACAGGCATTATGGATCTTTACTTCCACTGAAGTGACTCAATCTTTTTATGCTAATGAGCTCCATTTCCATACTTTCAACAAACCAATCAGAAACCTTTAAACCTCAGAAACCTTTAGAGCCTCAATCACACACACACACACACACATCCAGCTTAGAGCCTCGACCACACACACACTCACACACACACACACACATCCAGCTTAGAGCCTCGATCACACACACACACACACACACACACACACACACATCCAGTTTAGAGCCTCAATCACACACACACACGCACACACACACACACACACATCCAGCTTAGAGCCTCGACCACACACACACACACTCACACATCCAGCTTAGAGCCTCAATCACACACACACACACACACACACTCACACATCCAGCTTAGAGCCTCGATCACACATACACACACTCACACATCCAGCTTAGAGCCTTGATCACACACACACACACACATCCAGTTTAGAGCCTCAGTCGCACACACACACACACACATCCAGCTTAGAGCCTCGACCACACACTCACACATCCAGCTTAGAGCCTCAATCACACACACACACACACACACACACACACACTCACACATCCAGTTTAGAGACTCGATCACACACACACACACTCACAAATCCAGCTTAGAGCCTCGATCACACACACACACACACACACACACACACATCCAGTTTAGAGCCTCAGTCGCACACACACACACACACACATCCAGCTTAGAGCCTCGACCACACACACACACTCACACATCCAGCTTAGAGCCTCAATCACACACACACACACACACACACACACACACACTCACACATCCAGCTTAGAGCCTCAATCACACACACACACACACTCACACTCACACATCCAGCTTAGAGCCTCGATCACACACACACACACTCACACATCCAGCTTAGAGCCTTGATCACACACACACACACACACACACACACACACTCACAAATCCAGCAGAGCCTCGATCTCACACACATGCTGCTTCAGCTCCTGAGAACTCAGTACATCATTTTTCAGCTCCTTGATCAACCTACACTTTTAAATCCAAGAAATTATAACAGGCCTGACCCCTGAGAACATGAACGAATATTGATCAGTTATTAAATATGACTTTATTTAGTTAGTACTGTGCAAAATGCGCTTCTTAATAGATTAAAAGTTTGGATGGACCGCAATTAAATAATAAAAAATTATAACAAAAAATTCGAAACTATCAATTCTTTTGCTCAGTATAAATTCATCACAATGAAATAATACATTAAAACAGAGGCATGAATGGACTGAATTTTAAATCCACTTTTGCTCACAGATTTTCTGCCCTGTTATTTATTCTTGGATAAACTTGGATAAAATGCTAAAGGAAATGCAGTAATAATCATGAAAATAAATGAATCATAAAAGAATATTCCGTAACTATTTTAGGATGGTGATTAATTTACTGTAATGGTGGCGTATTCTGTTTTATCTTCAGAATCAGTCACTCTTGGTGAAAGTGTGTTGCTGTGGGTGATGGTAGAGTAGGTCACTTGGTCCTGAAAAAGAACACAAATGTTAATAAATACTAAGTTTGAGACCCTGAAACCCAGATAGAGTCACAATCAGTTTCAGCCGAATGTTCTGTTATAACATCTTTCTCTGCTTCTTAAAAAGTCTCTCAGACCAGCTCTTCAACAGATCTGAGATCAGGTTTAAGAGTGTGTTTAAATGTACGGCACCATCAACACTAAAAACTCCCTCTAGAAGCTCCAAAGCTCCAGATGTTCCATATGTTGTGTTGATTGTTAACAATCTTGCAGCTTTTTAAACTGGAGTCTGAGATGGAAGCTTTCCTTTTGTTATAAACACATCCGACAACCTGCACCCTCCTAATTCTGAGAAAGCCCCTTCTCTGCAGGATGCTTTAGAAGGGAAACAGACGCCCACATGTCTTCCAGCACTAAAATAAAGAACCGCTGATCCTCCAGTTGAGCTCCTGACAGAACTTTCTCCTCTGAGTTTGGTTCAGCAGCACAGACCAAAATAAACAAAATTTTAATTTTGCCTGGTCGCCACTATAAGTGTATTAAATAAAGTGGCCCAAATCTTTGGATTTGCTTAAAAAGACATGAACTGACCTGCTGCTGTCTCTCCTCGCCGTCTTTGTCCACCTGTCCTCGTCCTGCAGAGTGAAGTCATACAGAGTGAAACAGAGACACAAGACACATCTCAGAAGACTCTGTGCTCCTGTACACCGACCTCTGTGTCTCCAGTAGAGGACGCCACCATTTTTAAATTATTACTCAGTTAAATGACTAATAAATGAATAAAGTAGTTCTCAGCCACTCATGTAAGTTATATAAATATATTTTAAAAATCCATTAAAAACAGGAAAAAACATATCACACTGAGCTGGGCTGAGTGGTCATTGCTTACTGGTTCTTGTGGCTGAAGTGCTCAGACTGGTTTGGTGGTTGATGATTGTAGGAGATTTTGTTGAAGGTTGTGTAGTTTTAGTTGAGCTTTCTGCAGAGAAGAGTCTGACAGTCAGTTCAGTGACAGTCGAGGAATTTCAGACACATCTGATCAAAACTGAGAGAAACTTAAAGTTTCTATACATAAACTGTTCAGCTGTTTTGGATCTTTATTTTGTTTTAGACCAAAATAAAACATTTTTAAAAAGCTAATATAACTTTAATGAGTAAGAAACACATTAATATGGAAATATTTTATATTGTATTCAAAAAATAAAAATTATACCCGGAAGTGTTATATTTATATTAACTTAAATCCAAATTCATGATATTCAGAAAGTAACTTGTGATCTTATTTATTTAATGTGTTTCAGTTTTGAGCAATTATACGTATAAAAGCTTGAACCAAAGATGAGAGTTGTATTACAAAGATGAGAGTTGTATTAAACTTTTAGTGTTTCTGTTCATTTTCTCAGTCTGGAGAGTGTAGAATCTGTCCAGTTAAAGAGGAAACGAAGAGTAAACCAGTTAAAAAGATTTTGTTCACAGCAGTCAGTCGTATTCATTGAATTTCTTTTATGGACATTGTGGATCTAGACTTCCTCTGAAGAGACACAATCTTTTTATTCTCATGAGCTCTCTTTACATACTTTCAACAAACCGATCAGCAACTTTTAAACCTTTACTCTTATTTACATGTAATTCATATGAACAAACAGCAACAACACAGCATTATCACTAAACCTAAACTCTACCACTGAGCTCAGTCTAACAGATAACGGACTTCTTTTCATACAAGCAGATCCTCAAACTCTTTTTAAATATTGTAATTCAATTTCCTTTATTGTTGTTATTTTTATTATCTTTAATCCATTGAAGCAGGACTAAATTCAGCATATTACAGCGATATGGGCTGAGTGTGCAGTGCTTACTGGGTCTTGTGGGTGAAGTCCTGGTACTGGTTGGGTTGATCTCTGGAGTAGATGTTGGAGGTTTAGCTGGTCCCTCTGCAGAGAAGAGTTTAACAGTCAGTACAGGATCAGAACAGCAGCATACAGACCATAATCTTCATCATTCAGTTTAGTGTTACCATGGTGATAAAGGGAGTTCAGACATTTAAAATTCATGCCAAACAGAATCTCAGTAAACTTCTCTTCTGATGGACAAATAAGCACACACACAAATCCACACAAACACAATGTAGAACTGCACACAATACATATATTATCATGACTAACAAGAAACACTGATGTAGTTACATGAGTAAAAACTGAATTTTTCAACTTTATTGAAATATTGACCTTTCGTCTAAATATCTCAGCTTGTTCTGTGTGCAATTTTTCTTTGGCTGTTTCTTTGATAAAAACGTGAATTAAAAAGTAAAAGTGTTTTACCTTCAACGGTGAGTCTGATCCTTGTATGGTGACCATTAATATTGCAGGTGTAATCTCCTCCATCCTCTTCAGTCAGGAGTGATATGAGTAGAGAGAGATTTCCTGGAGAGTGAGTGTTAAACAGCTGAACTCTGTTTCTGTACTGATCACTATTAATGGAGATCTCTTCATGTTTATGTGTGTGTGTGTGTTGTGTGAAACTGACTATAAAGTTCTAGTGTAAGGATGGGAAATGGTTCCATCCCCTGACCATCAGATTATTGAATCTTAACTGATTCTTCATCCCAGCTCCATTCAAACACCAATTTGTGCTGTTTTTGCACACAGACACTTTATTATTATTACTATTTAAAAGCACTCTGCACTTTTTAATCAATGGAAGTGGGTCAGAAATATGGATGGGACTGCACCTAAACAAACAAAGGTGATTTCAAACAACCAGCACTGAAAACTTTATGAGCAACACTGGGAGAAAACACTCCCTGAAGATGAGAGAGTGGACTGACCTGACCACGTTACATTTACATGTACAGTCTTACGGAGCTGCTTCAGACTAACAGACTATTGTCAGAACAGAAAGAAAAACGGGCTGAAATAAAGGGTCTAGCATGAGGGTTTGTTCCGACAGTGACAAAATATAATTTTTAACCATCTATTTAATACCTGATTGTCTATTATCAATCAGGTATTAAATCAATAATAATAAAAGGAGCTATGATCAATATTATAGCTCCTTTTGAAGAGACTGGTTCAGGGAGGACTGTAGTTTTTAGCTGGACAGTTACTGAAGAAAAAAGATCAACTCTTTAGATAGTATAAGACTTAAACAACCATCTTAAAGGAAATGTTTTATAATGATTACTAAAAATAAACTATTAACTGACCATCAATAGCTATGATCAAATGACTTTGAGTTTATTTTCTCAAAGCATGTTACTGTACAAGCATACACACACACACACGCGCGCGCGCGCGCACACACACACACACACACACGCACACACACACACACACACACACACGCACACACATACACACACACACACACACAAGCACACACACACACACACACACACACACACACACACACACACACACACACACACACACACACACACACACACACACACAGTGATGTCTGTTGATGATATTTTGAGTTGTAGATGCTGAGATTTGCATAAGGACTGAAGAGGATGGAAAGGATTTAGATCGAGATCATTAGAGATGTGAGCTGCAGCAAAATGCCACTCAAGGGTCACGATATCGAGACCGTGTCTGTTCCCTGAACAAGACTAAATAAAAGAAACAGTCAAAAACTCTGCCCATTAAATTAAGGTTAAACTTTGTACTGAAAAATCACTGAAGAGGAGTTTGATGTCCTTTTCCTCACAGAAACCTGGATCAGTCCTGACAAGTTTATTACATTACATGAAAATTAGTCTTTACACCAATTTTCAGAGTTTTAAAATGTAATGGGACCCACTCATTACCATAAGTACACTTCACACCCAATCCTGTCATTCGGTGTTCATGTAGACAACATAGCTATTATATAATTGCTGTCATAATGACCTCAGATCACCTCACTGATACATCTTTACACATTAGATTCATACGAGTCACAATTTATGTAACATGCACACGACACACACACAAACACACACACACACACACACACACACACACTGTGGTGGAGTTCAGACTCACACAGGAAGTACATCATCTGCTCCGGTTCTCTGAGGACGGGACTGATTGGATTTACTCTTGAGTAAACGTTTTTTCCTGAAACACTGTCACAGTCCTGAGTGTGTTCAGCTCCAAGTTCTCCAAGTTCTCCTCACTGCAGCAGAGAACCCGTCATTCAGCCCCACATAGACTCATCATCACTGCATCAGTCCGGTGATCACAGAGTGTTCATCAACTTCAGGAGTTTAACACCAGGGTCTGCAAGGTGCAGCTGTTGGTGAAGGACGTTTATTGGTGTGTTTCAAGGCAAAAGGAAGTGAAGACAGAAGAGATTATTGATACCAGAGAGTCAGTGATTCTTGAAAATGTGTTGCACACTTCACCAGAATTTTTTCCATCTTTTAATCTTAACTTTTTCTTTGTGTTGTAAACTTAAATTGTATACATATTAGTAGACTTTCTAAAGTAATTTATTTTTATTGCCAAGTTACTGCACTGCTGTTTTTGTAAACATTCACCTGAACATTGAACAGTAATAATAATATTACTGTGTGTGTGTGTGTGTGTGTGTGTGTGTGTGTGTGTGTGTGGTGTGTGTGTCCTCAAAAACCATACCTGTCCACTTTATTGGTGTTATGGTGAGACCATCTCTAACACAGAGAGCCACACTGGTTTGGACTCAAGAGCAGCACCTGAAATACAACATATGCAACAAATCAGAATCTCTAAAATGGTGGAAACACCTCAGAACTGGTGTTTCTAATCATATGTCTGATTGTGACATTGTAACCTCTTTTTTTTTTTCTTTTCTAGTCATAGTGTATGATTGTGCTTCTGCCACTGTGCTTTTTTTTTTTTTTTTTTTTTTGCATGTGTGTTTTCATTCTCATACTCTCTTTTTTCCCCTTTTGAGTGAAGTTTGAGGGAAAAGCTCGAGAGACTCGGAGGGGGGTGTAGTCAGTCAACACAACTAGCCGAAGCTGGAGGGAGTCGGTCTGACACAAACTCATAGAGAGAGAGAGAAAGGGAGACCCAAGAGTTACCCATGATTCTACCAAATTACAAAGTTGTTACAACGGCCTGAGATCACGCTGGCTTGTTGTCTTTATAAAGGATCGATCATTGTAGTAATTACTCTTGATTACTGAGCCTGACTCTGGTCTCCATAGCTTCTCTGACTTCAGTGACAAGTAAACTGCAATGAAGTAAGTACTTGAAGGTATCTTTTACTCTTATTTCCACTCATTTATTTTATATAAATAATAATAAACTCTGCAAATGAGCATCGTATCAGTGTCATCATCTTACAATGAAAAAGGATATAAAGTTATATTATATCTAAAGGTGTTCTCACACCCAAACACATATTCGTGCTCCCAGCATGCATCTCTTTCTCCTCACTTCTGCCTAACTGATTCAGTGCAGGTGACTTCTCACTTTGCATTTCTGTACATAAAACACACTTCTGCTGAATTAAACTAACTCTGTACTTTCCTCAGCTGATCTGTTCATCTGAACACCTTTTAAACTGTTTTTATGCAAGACTTACAGATGAGCAGAAAGACTGACAGGCCAGAGTATCTGTACATAAACACACTGTTTACCCAAATCCAACTCTGGACTTTCCCCTCAGCCGATCTGTTGAACTGAGTGACTCACATTGATCGTCTCTGACGCTGCAGTGCAGTGTGTTAGGCTGGTATGTTTTGAAATGTTTCTGTCACAAAGTCATGAACATTCATGCAAAAACAAGGAACTGGTGGTGGAAAATGATGGAATTATGTTCTAACTAAAGTACTGAAGGTGTATCTTTTATTCTGAGAGTGTAACAGGAATATCACTATACTTACACTCTTTTTATTTAATGCTTTATTAAAGTTTTACTACAGAGTAATTACAGCCGTTAATATATGGCACCATGTAGCACACATGTTCTGTTTTCACGGACGCCAGTGTGGCTTGTGCGAGTCTCTTTCTTTACTTGGTGTTCAAAACACACTGATGGGGCTTAGTGTTGAAAGCTTGTAAGTTCATATAAAGTTTTCAGCAGAATTCATTCATTATTTGAATTAGTTTAAATATATAAATAAATAAGAAGAATAATGTGAATGAATTTTTCCTTAAATCCTTTTAAATTTTGTTCCATCACTGCGACATTATCTCTGCAGTGAGAGACTGTAAACGCTTATTTACACTTTACAGGTATCTACACACTCTAATCACTGGCGTCATCAGCTCAACAAGCAAATGTGTGTGTGTGTGTGTGTGTGTGTGTGTGTGTGTGTGTGTGTGTGTGTATGTGTGTGTTGTTTCAAGCAAGCATCCAATTATCCCTGGAATGACTGATCCACCATCAGTGACATCATTGTGCATACTTACTTATATGTTAAGTTGTTTTCATCATGTGGACAGTATGTCTTCAGCATGCATCTTCTTCTCCTTCCTTCTGCATAGCTGGATCTCAGTGCAGTGTGCAGAGACTGTGGCTGTGGTCAGCACTTTTTCAACTGTTTCATAATTTCACACTGCTGTAGGCTATGGCAACATAGGTGCTTGTGGGAAATCTTTTAAGTGTATGACTTTACAAAACTTTATAAAAGCAATAAAATGAAACAAATTCTGTTCTTGTGGATTTGTGATTAGTTGATTTATTCATGGTTCAGATACTGTCCAGATAAACACAGGGGCCAGAAATTCAAAATAAAAGCCACAGTTTTTAATTTATTGAAACACTCCACACTAACAATATAGATTTCTAAGCAAAGTCATGTGAGGCCAGAAGAACGTAATAAGAATGGACTGATAATGCATGACTGAGATGGATAAGAGGCAGAGTGTGAGATCCATTCATTTTGTGGCCGCACACAAACACACAGGCAGCACAAGACTGAGGATGATGTGCCAACAGAGTTCTTTATGTCTTGATGCGGAAACAGGCAGGAGGAGAAAGGAAGGACGAAGGTCGTGAGCTGTATTGGTGGTTTCTGGTTTTCCTGAAAAGAAACTTGAAAGCAGCCACAATGCACAGATTGAAACTGTGAAAGTCTCTTCAGCAGCAAAGAGGAAGTTCTGACAGGACCACTAAACCACCCCACCACCAAAATAATGTCATTGTGAGAAATCAATTTCCACTGTGACATGTGAAAAACTGACAAAAATATTTCTTTGGAATAACAGACCCACTTGATCTTTGTTTTAATCATCCCCTATTACCCGGATTAGATGTGTATCATGTGAGGTTCAGAAATCCGTTCTGCAAGGTAGCAGGACCATCTTAATAAAGTGTTATTTTTTCTTCCCTTAAGAAGCATTTATAGATAGTGTTCAAGAATGCTGAACTGGAAACCTCTCTTATCTGATGTCTCTTAGGAACTAAAAAGTTCTAGTGTAGGGATGGGAAATGGTTCCATCCTCTGGCCATCAGACTCTTGAATCGTAACTGATGCTTCATCCTCCAGCTCCATTCATACACCAATTTATATTAATATATATTTCATATTAATATATATTTATATTAATTTATACACTTATATTACAATTTAAATTACATACAGAAGTATGTAGTTTATTAATGAGGTGAAGAATATTAGTTTTCTCTGAAAACAAACCCAGGACAAAAACAAAACAAAATAAATAATAAAGAGTATCTGTTTATTAGTGTAATCACTGTGCACCTATTAAATGGCCAAACTCACCAAAATGGATTCATAAATCAGTGATCAGCAGTAAAATCTAAATATCTTTTTATATAAAGTTGTAATATTGTCTGAACATCACACAGAAACCCCAGCTGTCTTTGGAGGAAACCCCTGAAGTGAGGAGTTTGTGAGTTGAGAATAAAGCTGGTGTTGAACTGGTTTATGGATCAATGGATTAGAAGGTCGCCCTGGTGGTGTTAATGAGTAGTGCAGTGATGTTGAACAGGGTCAGAGGGTTTCACCTCGAGAGCTCTCTGCTGCAGGTGTTAAACTTCATAACAATTCATGTTATACATTTTACAGAAATGTATAAAATCACTATTTTAAAACAAAACATTGCATTTGTTTATTATTATTTCAATAATTTATTTGATTAATTTTACTATTGATACAGTAACAACTGCTCCAGCAGGTCAATGGAGCAGAAATAGTTGGGAGAAAACCCTTTACTGTCCAAAACAAACCTCTCCATGAATATGCTCTCCATCATGGAGCACTAGTGAAGATAAATATTGATACTGTACATGTGGGAAATTAGTACCTTACAGTCCAGAGATAAAGTTCCTCCCTGTTTCATGAATCAGGAATTAATGTCTACAACCCTGGCTGTGTGGGTAGAACTTATTATCACACATTATTTTTATATTATAGCCTATTTTTTTCACTTTCACTATTGGATGATTGCTTTGTGTGGATATGAAAAGATGAAATACATCCTTTCATCCACTGACAGCAGTTCTTACCCAAAACCCAGTCATGTGTGTGAGACATAGAAAAATCACCAGACAAGCTGCTTGAGCCAGAACAAAACATCAGAGCTCAGCAGTATGTGCTGTTGTTTTTTTAATAAAATTTCTCTTTCCTGTGAAAGACACATAAGCCGAAAGCATCTACAGATGGACTTTAAAAATAATTATAATCACGTATAGCCTTCAAAAGTGGGCACCAAAGGGTTCATTTACAACATTTATTTAAATTATTATTAAATCTCACCTTCAGCTGGTCCAGTTGTGACATTTGAAGTTCCGCCACTAGAGGGACAGAGGACATGCTGTAATCATATGCAAAGGCAGCTCAGTGCTCATTAGTCTAGAGGACTCTCCTAAGACTGAGCTAGTGAATTATTAAGTGTAGAGTTTATTCCTGAGCTCTCTGCTGGAAAACCTTCCTCTCAAAACTGTGCTTCTAAAATATGAGTTCTTTTAATCCTGATGTATAAGGGATGAAACTCACTCACTGTTTTCTTATCTGCTTTGTTCTGGTTCAGGTCATGGTTCTGGAGTCTGTCCTAGCTTTAATAGAGCAACGTCCATCACAGGGCAGACACACACAGTCATTGCATTACATACACACACACACACACACACACACATACACAGGACATACACACACACACACACACACACACACACACACACACACACACACACTAACAATGAATACACCTGTAAATGAATACAAACTTGAGAAATGGAGGGAATCTGCTGATAATAAGAAAGAAAAGAAGAGAGAAGCTCTTAGGTAGGTTTGGGAAACTGAGTTATGGGAGTAAATTAGCAAGTGGCTCTAATTTATTATAGACAGAAGAACTGTTCACAACTAAAGACTCTGAAATGGAAACTTTTCTGCACCTCTGACCGCTCACTGACTTTAGGTGTAGGAAGAGCATCACAGGGGGAGAATCATTTATTATATAAAACATCCAGTTCAATTTAATTTATCTCTGGTAGCAGCTTTTACAGATAAATTAACACTTACTTTAACTTTTATAATTTTATAATTCTATCCTACTGGATAAAATGTCTTTACAAGAGTTAAACATTTATCATTTTAAAAGCTGCATTCTGAATTCCAGTTCAGTGACAAAATTGTTTCCTGTTACAGTGATTATATTAATAATAATAATAATAATCCTTTATTTATAATCACACGAATATTATATAGTTGTGTGGAAATATAATGGTTGTTTTTAATATAAACTGAGATCACGTTTTTTTCAGTTTGCAACTAGCAGTCGTCTTATTATTACATACATACATAATGCTGCTGTTGTTGTTGAACATATCAGATGCCATATTAATATTTCATGAAATGATACAATGATTTTATATTAATACCTCTGATGACTGTAGTTGCTGTTTGTGCTGTTAATCAAATTGATGGATCATTGTTGGTTAGATTACTTAAATATTATTTATAGGAATTGTTTATTTCATTAAACACATTAACCTCAGCGCTGCTCCGACACCTGACACTAAGCACTCGCAGCTTTAAGGATCGCGTTTGTAAGCTTTTGACTAAAAATGAAGTCATTCTGGATCTGAAAACGAGGCGTTTTTCTCTGCTTAGCGGCGACCTGTGACGTCACGGCTGGACGGGAGAGACGGGAAACGTTGTGAAGTTCAAACACAAACCCCGTTAATCTGCGCGCACGAGAACAGAGCCCAGATACACCTCTTCATATCTGTTGATTTTACACCTTTTTCAGTTCCAGCACAGAAATGTCCCAACACTGAGAGCAGTGAGGGTTTAAAACCCGGGGTGAGTTCACACTTTA
The DNA here is from genome assembly GCA_017165825.1 of Hepsetus odoe. Taxonomy (NCBI): domain Eukaryota; kingdom Metazoa; phylum Chordata; class Actinopteri; order Characiformes; family Hepsetidae; genus Hepsetus; species Hepsetus odoe. The sequence continues at coordinate 2,978,946 of CM029370.1, forward strand.
AAACCGACTTTAATACTGGAAGAGTTCATCCAGCTAGGAGATCAACAGTTCATCAGTTTCAAGGAACATGGAGAACACTTACTTTTTCTCTCTCCTCAGTTGTTTTTCACATCGGGAGATGGATAGAGTTGAGGAGTCACACTGGAGTGAGTAAACAAGTGTGTGTGTGTGTGTGTGTGTGTGTGTGTGTGTGCAGTCCCTATGGTGAAGTCTTATTTGTTGTTGATCATCTTCCTTAAACACAAATATAAAAGATTTAAAACTCCATCACTGTTCATTCCATGTTGGAAGAGCTCGGCTGTACAAAGTGAAAAGAAAAAGGGATGTAGTCTCTAATATTAGTACACGTGATGTGATGGAGATTTGTTGTTGTTTTTGTTAAATGTCATATAATCTAAGTGTGTACATTCAAATAAAGGGAAAATACACATGTTGCTTGTCTTCCAGTGATGTTCCTCCTCCTCTGACCCTGAGCAGCTCTCTACCTGAAGACCCTGAGTTCTGGGAGGAGTCTGGGAGAGACACTTTTATTTTCTGAACCAGTATCACAGTTATCTGTACAGTGGTGCAGTACAGCGACTCCACACAGCACAGATCTGAGATCAGTCATACTGAATAAAGAACACTCCTCTCTGTCCCCACATGACAAAGAGGACCAACATCTGAGGGTCTCTGACAACAAGAGCAAACAAAAGAAAAAGAACAAAGTTTAGCCCAGAGTACAGAGAATAGAGTAAGGTTTGATGTTGTTATTTTGATTTCTTCTATTTTTATTATTATTATTTACTTTTAGTAATAATAATTGTGTGTGTTTATATTATTATTACTGTTGTTGTTCTTTATTAACTCGTTTTATGTTCAGTGCATCGAGCTTCAGGGGCTTCGGAAACATCTAGACAGCGTGTACACACAGGTCGCCAAAATTAAACACTGTTCAGGTAAGACTGTGTGTTATTATTATTATTATTATTGTTATTATTATTATTATTATTATTATTATTATTATCTGGCTGAGCGGTTCTGAACTGCTACTGCTCAGTCTGTTTTACAGAGCAAAGTGAAAGCTACCAACTGGCTGATGTCCAAAAAACGGAACTCATAGAACAAAGTGAGTTTGAACCACTTCGTGTCTTTGTTCAGATTTATGATTTGGTAAAGTGTAAAGTAGTTTACTGTTTACATTTTCACTCTACATTAGTTAAAGGGGAAAATGTCAGATTATAAAAACATCATTTTCTCCACTTTAAAGTTTTGTAACATGAACACTATTTCAACACTCCCAGTCCACCCACCTCCCAGTCCTAGAGGATACGATTCCAACACAGAATGTCGTCCTGTTGACTCAGTGTTAGAGGTTCACAGCACCTGCAGAACTGTGTGAACAGGTTCTTTACTTTATTTATTAAAACACATTTTTATCACATCACTGTGTGTCAGAGCCTGATACAGAAGATGCAGGAGAAGTGCAGCTGTGAACTAGGATGAGGACCTTCTGAACAGAAAGAAAACAGAGTGTAAAAAGAGGTGTATAGTGTGTGTGGTGAACTGTCGGTTAAAGTGACAGTTCAGCACAAACCTGTTGTTTTCAAACACAGTTCACCCAGTAAAGTAACGAAGATTCACTCAAACATACAAACTAACTCACACTCGTTACTTTCAGCCTGTGTGTGTGTGCGTGTGTGTGTGTGTGTGTAAGTACATACAGGTGTGTGCTTGTACAGTAACATGCTTGTGTTTTTCATTTCAGAAACTGATGTCTGAACAACAGCCGCGTATCCTACAGCATTATTGAGTCCTCCTCCTTCACTCTTTACCACTAGGAATGATTTTAATTAATCACAGTATTATTAGTATTAATAACTATTATCATTACGTATCATTGCTTTTATTAGTGTGTAATGTTTATGTACATATTGTTCTAATCAAATATTAGTTTATTGGACTTAGCTGTGTGTGTGTGTTTGTGTTTATATGTATGTGTGTGTGTGTGTGTGTTTGTGTGTGTGTGTGTGTGTGTGTGTGTGTGCTTGTACAGTAACCTGTTTCCCTGTATATAGTTCTAATAAAATGCTGTGTTTAATAAAAGGGTGTTGTGTTTCTAAACCCCTTCATTATTACATCATTATACAGTCTGAGTTCAGTACTGACACATTTCACACACGCCCAGCCTGGTCAAAGTCTCCAAACAGCTGCCAAGAAGAGATCTACTCTCAGCGTGATCCACTGATTCAGATCTACTGTCAGACCGTCAGTCAGTTTATCTGCTGTTAGTGCTTGGAGTGAGTGAACATAGTCCATGATGGAGTCCTTTTGTAGCTGCAGCAAAAAGTAAAGGAAGGAATTCCTCTGCGACCTGATTATATAGTTCTGCAGTAAATCAGTTCAGGAGAATAAGAGTACATGAGTGTGGAATTAATCCAAGTTGGGTTCATGAACAGGACTAACTAGGTCAGCAAACCTTGACCAACCAATCACCATCTTGCAGCACTGTTCCAGCTTCAGTGTTCACATACAGAACAAGAGTGAACATGAACTCTTCAGCTGCTGCTCATATAAAACAGGATACACTCTTCTGCTCAGACTTGTGTTGCTGACATGTGGAAACATCCAGGCAGAGAATCCAGGAGAAAGAGAAGAAGCTGCAAGTCAAGTCAAGTCAAGTAGGATTTTATTGTCATTTCAGCCATATACACAGCACACAGTGAAACGAAATAACGTTCCTCCAGGACCCTGGTGCTACACAAGACAAGACAAGACACAAGACAACATAAGACACAACACGGGGCAACAAGTGCAGACAAGACAGACAAGCACAGACAACAATAGATTTGGCACGCATAGACACATTTATCTGCGGAAGGCTGCAGTGTTGTGGAACAAAGCAGCCCAGGCACATTATGGTGTAGCAGTGTGGTGGAGCGGTGTTACTGTAAAACTTAAAGTTACTTAAAGTGCAAGAGTGCAACACGAGATAAATAAATAAATACAGAATGAAAAGTGGAGGAAGTAGGTGAAGTGTGGTTTTAAGAGTTTTGTATTATTGGTTTTTAAGAGTCCATGATATTGGTGGTTCCAGAGTTCAACAGTCTGATGGCCAGGGGAACTATTTCCCATCCTGGAAGCCTGAGTGCCCGCATGTCGCGTGAACCTTTCCCGGGATGGCAGGAGGAGAAGAGAGGGGAAGGGTAATCATCCACACAAAGCTGGTTGCTTTAAGTGATGCAGCGTAGCGGTGAAATGTTCTGTAGAGTGAGAGACCCCGATGATCTTCTCAGCTGCTCCTCACTACTCTGTAGGGATTTGGTGCTCAGATGCTGTGGTAATTCCTGCATTTATGGTAAAAGGTGGCACTGCAGCCGCCAGGATGCCTCATGGTCTTCCAGAAGATGCAGGAGGGATGGAAGGTGGGGAGATGGCTTTCCTCAGCCCACAGGAAGTAGAGGGTGCTGTTGGGCTTTCTTTGGTGATGGAGCTGGTGCTGAGGGACCACGGAGGGTTGTCGGTGATGTGAACACCAAGAAATCCTGTGCTCTGGACCATCTCCACAGGTATAAAGCTGATGATATGGAGGTGAACCCACGTGATCTCTCCCTTAGTCACCGCTAATCTCTTTATCTTGTCGACGTTCAGAGACAGGTTGTTGGTTCTGCACCAGTCCGTCAGCTCTTGTATCTCCTCTCTGTAAGCTGCCTCGTCTCCACCGCTGATCAGACCCACCACGGTTGTATCATCAGCGAATTTGATGATGTGGTTCGAGCTGTGCTTGGCCGCACAGTCGCAATAACAGCGTGAACAAAGTAGTGGGCTGAGCACACAGCCCTGGGGGGCCCTCAGCTCAGTGTGGATGGTGTGTTGAGGTGCTGCCATTGATCCTGACTGACTGGGGTCTCCTGCAGTCAGGAAGTCCAGGATCCAGTTACAGAGGGAGTGTTCAGGGCCCAGCAGCCTCAGCTTCTCACCAGGTGCTGGGAGGGATGATGGTGTTGAATGCTGAACTGTAGTCGATGAACAGCATTTGACGTAACTGTCCTTTCTGGGTCAAGATGAGAAAGGGCCAGATGGAGGGTGGTGGAGATTGCATCGTCCGCTGGAACGGCTGGGACGATACGCAAACCGCAGGGGTCTAGGTGAGGAGGGGATCTGGGATCTGATGCGCCTCATGACCAGCTTCAAGCACCCCCATGATGATGGGTGTGGAGTGCGACGGGACGATAGTCGCTGAGGCAGGAGATGGATGGTTTCGCGGGCACTGGAATGATGCTGGTGGTCTCAAAAAAAGCAGGTGAAACAGGCTGTGAACACCTTAAAGCGAGCAGTGAGTCTGAATCATTTAAAATGATCTGCTCCCTCTCAAATAAATAAATAAATAAATAGATCTAATGAGATCTCAAAGATGACTGTGACTTCAGGAAAGATATGATAGTTTGGTGGTTGATGATTGTAGTAGATCGTGTTGAAGGTTGCTATTTAGTTGAGCTTCTCCTGCAGAGAAGAGCAGTCTGATAGTCAGTCTAGCACAGTCAGTCAGATCTATTTTATTTTTATGGACACGATGGACACAGGATCTTTACTTCCTCTGAAGTGACTCAACCTTTTATGCTAATGAGCTCCTTCCAGCATTTTTCTGAACAAACCAATCAGAAACATTTAAACTTTTTACTCTATGAGAAAATAGTTCACACTGAGCAGCAGAACAGAAGACTCAGAGTTTAAGCTTGAGAGTCACTCACATCACAGCAGAGCTTGAACTGGCTGAAGGGCTACTTGTTCAGTAATCTTGGAGAGTTCTTATCATTTTATTACACTGAATAAAGACCTGCACTGTCTGGAACAAACCTCCCAAACACTCTCTCTACATCAGGAAAAGGTGGTGAGGACAAATATCACTCTCGTCCATATTCTGTGAACTTTTACAGCCCAAGAACAAACGTATGTTTTAATTGTTTTAATTAAATTTCTTTCCTTCGTTATTTGTTAAAGCTGTAAAGCATTTGGTTAGACCTTTTTTATTACTAATCACATAAAATCTTCTCAAGAATTGCTCTCAAAGGTCTATTTTTTACACACATGAACAAACTGTTTTAAATCTGCCTTAAGTCGGTCCGGCTGTGAGGCAGTTTTCGGCCACCAGAGAGACAGAGGACACGTTGTAACCATGCAGCTGTAGCCCAGTGTTCAGTACAGCACAATTCTACAATGGTGAAAAAGAATGTATTATGTATGTATTATTTAAATATATTATTAAAAATGTATTTATCTTTAAACTTAATTTTAGTTTTTTTTTTAATTTACCCTACTAATCTTTTTCTTTTTCTCTATCTTTAACTAATTTTAGTTTTTGGGTTCATGACTTTAATGTGAGGTGTTGAGGGATGTTTGTCGTCTCTAAGAGTTTTCACTGTGGTGTGTTTAGATGGAGGACTCGTTGTTCCCGCCCAGCCGCTTAGCAGGAGTCTGAGGTGCAGTGAGAGCAGGAAGTGAATTATGGTCATGAAGATGAATTCACTACAGCGCTAACTTTATCAGATCAGCCACACTGCTGGTCATTCCTGGGTTGTTTCATGACTCTTTAAGGGAATTTGCAAAGTTCATTCTTCCCCCTTCCCAGCATAAACCACCATAACACCTCCCATAACCAGCATAACACCCTCCTCATAACCAAAGTGGCAGCCAGCCTAACACCCTCCCCATAACCAGCAGAACCAGCATAACACCTCCCCTACAACCAGCAGAACCAGCATAACCCTCCTCATAACCAGCAGAACCAGCATAACACTCCTCCTCATAACCAGCAGAACCACACCCTCCTCATAACTAGCAGAAATCCAGTATAACACCCTCCTCATAAACTGAGAGAACTTGCTGAACTAGGACTCTCACTCTGAAGCAAGCAGAGATGAGCTCTCTGCTCCAAGTTTTGTAGCTGAGCAATCTGCTCAGTGTGCAGAGACCCACCAAAAACACACACTCACACTAGAACTGAAACTCAACATGTCAGAATCAGCTAGATGTTTGCAGGTTCTGAGACACATTATTCTGATCTTATAGTTCTGTGAAGTTCCCTCTTCTGCTGTTTCCACCATAAAGAACAGCTGCTTCACTCAGTTTAGCCTTGATGTAAAGTCCTCCTTCTGAGTTTGCTTAGTTGCACTGAGCAAGTTCAAATAAACATGTCACTATTAGGAATATATTTTGCTAAAGCATGAAGTCCACAAAGCGCCTGAATAAGGAGATTAACCAGACATGATGAACTGACCGGGTGTCTCTGCTTCTTTCCTGCCGCTCTGTCCATCTGCCTCGTCCCAGAGTAAAGACACACAAAGTGAGAACCACACGTCTCTCAATACACACTCTGATCATTCATACGCACCTCTGTGTTTCCAACAAACGACTCCTCCGACTCCCAGCAGAGTAGCTACATGAATCAGTGAGCTAGAGATGAAGGAATATACAAACAAGCATGTGTTGTTTTCTGAGGATTTAGAAACAGAGGATTTGGTAGTAAATACAGAATAAAGCAATTAAAGACAATTAATCCATTATTTATTACTTCCTGGCATGAATATTTCCTGATATTAACATAACACACATATTATTTATTTATTTATTTATTTGCAGCTGTATTGTGTTATTTTAGATCACATGTCAAGCAGGTTCAGGTTTTTAAATATTTATGTATTTATGTAGTTCATGTTCTTTAACCATGTGTGCGCCAGAGTGGATAGAAACACCAATATAATAATTTCCATCCATCCATCCATCCATCCATCCATCCATCCATCCATCCATCCATCCATTTTCTGCCGCTTGTCCCAACGCGGAAGGGGAGTGCTGGAGTCCAACCCAGCTCACACAGGGCGAGGACGGGGGACGCACCCTGGACAGGTCGCCAGCCCATCGCAGGGAGGAGCGTGACGGGGACGGCACCTTGCTCAAGTGTACCTCAGGCAAACTATTGGGAAGGGGAGCTCCGAACCCCAACTGATCATTCACAACTCCCTAACCACTAGGCCACCACCACCCCATATAATAATTTATTATGAATATTAAACAGAAAACATTTAAAAGCTTTAATATAAATAATAAACCTGCATCACACTCAGCGGGGTCAGTCTACCAGCTACTGGTAGGTGAATGTTGGGAACTTGTGATTGAGGTGCTTGAATTGGTTTGGTTTTGATGACCTTGGGTAGTAGATTGTGTAGGTTTAGTTGAGCCCCTGAAGAGAAGTGTTTGATAATCAGTGTAGAGTTAAAACGACAGCAAGAAATCATGATCTTTAGAATTCAATGCAAAATCACCACTGGCGCTGGAAAGACTGCGCGTTTCAAATAAGCAATAGAGTTTCAACATGATTGAATATGAATATATAATCTAGATAAATTCATCACCAGTCAACCTCAGGGCAGATTTCAGAAAAAAAGATTAATTCTCTCCATTTAAGGAACAGTTTCCTGTTCTTACCGTCGGGTGCTCGATGGGACTTTGTGGTTGAAGTGCTCGGACGTGTTTGGAGCTTGACTGCTGGAGTAGATCTTGATGTTTTAGCTCGTCCCTCTGCAGAGAGACGTTAAATAGTCAGTGTATCATTACAGAACACTCTCCACACACACCCTCACTAAAGAACACTCTTCACACACTCTCTTACTACAGAACACTCTTCACACACTCCCTCACTGCAGAACGTTTGCACACTCCCCTCTTACTAAGGTGTTTTAGTAAGGTGAAGGTGTTTACCTGCAACAGTGACTTTGATTATAGTAGTTATGTCTAATATCACAGGTACTTCCTCCTCCATCCTCTTCAGTCAGGAGTGATAGTGAGGAGAGATTTCTGGAGAGTGAGTGTTAAACAGCTGAACTCTGTTTCTGTACTGATCAACACAATGGGAGATCTCTTCAAGTTTAAAATGTGTGTGTGTGTGTTGTGTTTCTTCCAGGTGAGTCTTCCAGGTGTGGTGTTGAGGTCGGTGCAGGAACAGGGCAGCAGTACTGACTCTCCTGTGTTTGCTGTCACATCCTTCGCATGTTCTCGCTTCCCAGAGCAGTAGCCTGCAGAGACACAGTGGTGAGATAAAAGACCAAAGATTCAGTGATGTCACATCCTGTGAGTCAGAAAGAACACAAACTTCCACACACACACACACACACATCTTTTAAGCATTAAATCCTCAAATGAATTAATGTGAGAAATGTTGTTTTCCATCAAGCGTTAAGTTTTAGTTTTGTATTTTGGACTCTGGGGTGAATAATCTTTTCTGCTGTAAAGAAAACACTTTATACACAAACAAAAGAGAAAATTTATTAAAATGAAATTTATTTAAATAAAAATCCTGTTTTTGAGTTTATTTTCTGATCAATGGTAAAATGTACTTACTCAACTGTTCACTTGTTTAAAGTAATAATTTTACTTTAATTATTTTAATAATTTTATATTATATTTTATATATTATATAAAATTATATTTATATAAAATATATTTTATATCATTATAATTGTATATTTTCACTAAAGAAGAGAAACAGATCTCACTCACCTGCGACGAGAAGCTCCATGAAGAGAAAAAGATAAAACCTACAACATTCTCACTAGTAAAACAACACTGACTTCACAGCACACTGACAGACACACACCCAGCCCTACACTAGTGCTGCACACACAATACCGAGGTACAACTCTCTCAGCAGCTCCTTCTCACTGGAGCTGAACACACTCTAATGTCCTGCAGCTCAGACTGTGAGAACAGCAGCTTTTTAAAAGTTGCAAAAGCATCTCTGAGTCATGAACACTTGCTGTTTCCTGCCTTGTAGGCAGCACCGCTTGCAAAACTGACCAATCAATGTTCTAGGAGTGTGCAGTGACACTGAGTGTGGGTGAGGTTTAGGTGAGGCAGATGTCTGCAGTAGAGGAGAGTGTGGACATGAAGAGAGAAATAGTTGTTAAACGTTACACACCTCGTGTAATTTATAAACTTTAATCATAGTAGAACCTTTTGGAAGAGAATTTTCAATGTCCTAAAGTTTCTCTTTCTTTTATTTAATAAGCTACCATCTCACTAGTGTTTCCGGGTTTGGTTCTGATGCTGCACTTGTTCCATTAAAGTCGTTCCTGGTGTGATCCACCATGTTGTTGCCCTTCATTCTGCTTTTCCTTTATTCTGTATCTCACGGTTTGTGCTTTAAACTGTGCATTAAAGAGTAAAATTTAAGTGTTTATTATTAGAAATATCTTCATTAAAGAAGTCAAAAAGTTTTACAAAGTACTTTCTATAATAAGAATATATTAAATATATTAGTAATAATGTGTTGTCATTAATCATTAAATGTGTAATTGATAATTACAAATACACTGAAAACATAAATAAGTACTGTTTAATTATATGGAGGAACAAATTGTTGATATAAACCGAAATAAAAACTGTACTCAACCAGATAATATAATTCATGTTTCTTTCTGTTGCTGTTGTATTTTTTTCGTTATGTGGTTTTCTTTACATTTCTTCACATTTGTCTTTCATATAATTATAAACAATATGAACACTGCTGTATTTATTTATTTATTTATTTATTTATTATTTGCTTTTTGGTGCATCTTTTTGCAAATAACATATCGGCTGCTGGTAAGCGCTGTCTTTTCAGACTGGAGCAGGAAAACCACAACCACAATCCCACAAGACACACACACACACACACACACACACACATACACACACACACACACACACACACACACACACACTCACACACACACACACACTCACACACACACACACAGGCTTGGACACAGACATTCGATGTGTCATTTGGCTGCGCTTTAACCACAACTACAATTTTAGATCATTATTAAAATTGTGAGCAGTCTGGACTCTTCTGTCTTTAGAAAGGCCTCTCTTATCAGCACAATCACATTACAGCAAATGGAGAGCTCATAGATCACTGTTTCCACTTTAATGGCTGGGTTTTTTCTAGTCACACACACACACACACACACACACACACACACACACACACACACACACACACACACACACACAAACAAAAACTAGCCTACAAACAAGCCTCACAAACATGCACACACACAAACATAAGATAGCAGATAACATCTACATGAACACATGCACATAGGTTCACACACACACACACACACACACACACACACACACACACACAAAGTTTTCTCTAAGCCAGTCATTTTCTGCCACTTATCCCAAGTGGGGTCGCAGGGGAGTGCTGGAGTCCATCCCAGCTCACACAGGGTGAAGGATGGGGGACACACCCTGGACAGGTCACCAGCCCATCGCAGGGAGGAGTGTGACAGGGACGGCACCTTGCTCAAGGGTACCTCAGGGCAACCTATTGGGAAGGGGTTCGAACACCCGATCCTGCGGCCAGCACCCTAACCACTAGGCCACCGCTGCCACCGTTTTCTTGAAGCATTCAGTTAAATGATCTGGCTCTTCTGGACTAGATGGTGAGCTATTAAGTGTTAACAGGTCTGGCAGGCTTTAAATAAAACTATATGGATTATATGGATCAGGGCTGTGGGTCCACTAACATGAAAGCAGGGGATTTACATAAATTGTGACTCGTATGAATCTAATGTGTAAAGATGTATCAATGAGGTGATCTGAGGTCATTATGATAGCAATGATATAATAGTTATGTTGTCTACATGAACACAGAGTGACAGGATTGGGTGTAAAGTGTACTTATGATAATGAGTGGGTCCCATTACATTTTAAAACTCTTGTAACTGAGGATTGGTGTAAAGGATAATTTTCATGTAATGTAACAAACCTGTCAGGACTGATCCAGGTTTCTGTGAGGCAAAGGACAAATTAGTTTTGTTCAGGGAACAGACACTGATATGGTGACCCTTGAGTGGCATTTTGCTGCAGCTCACATCTTGAATGAACTCGTTCCAAATCCTTTCCATCCTCGTCACTCCACATGCAAATCTCAGCATCTACAGATCACAATGTCATCACCGATCGTCATTGTCCTTGTGGATTCCTGTGTAGGCTTGTCTGTCAATCTGTATTACTCTCCATTACCACTAAAATAATGACTTGAGCAAGGTACTGTCCCCATGACTGCTCCTCAGGAGGTGTGTGTGTATGCGTGTGTGTGTGTGTGTGTGTGTGTGTGTGTGTGTGTGTGCATGTGTGAGTGTATCTAATGACTCATACATCACTGTGTGTGATTGTGTGCTGATAAGAAACCCTTCTAAAGACAGAAGAGTTCCTGTGGAGTCTTTTCTCTCACAGCTCCTCTGAGCTGCAGGGACATTAGAGTGTGTTCAATTCCAGTGAAGAGCTGCTGAGAGAGTTGTGTACTCAGTGTGTGTGTACAGCACTAGTGTAGGGCTGGGTGTGCATCTGTCAGTGTGCTGTGAAGTCAGTGTTGTTTGTTAGAATATGTATTAGAATGTTGCAGTTTTTATCTTCTACCACAGTGGATGAAATTGGGGTAAATTTCTACTTGAGTTTTGTGGACAGTATTTTGCACGTGGCAGACAAACCAAGCCAGGATCACTTCAACTGGACCAGCTGCTGCTGCAGAACCACATTTTATCATCTTACTTTGAAACAACTCGTCTACATGATCACTGTTTAATGTGTTTCAAAACATACCATTTACACCGCTGTCCTTAAAGTCTACAGATGATACATGTGTAACAGAAAGACTGAGCACACCTGGGCTTGTTCAGACACAGGTGTGCTTCATTGGGGCTGCTATTTAAGCCCCAGTGAGTCAGAACAGAGCGCGGTTCATTAACAAGGCTATGCCTATAGTTAATGGTGGCACGTTTGGTTTTGGTTTAAGTTTAATAAAGTTTTGTTTTTGACTACTGGCTCTGCGTTGGCGTCCTTATACAAACTCCCCATCACCGTTACAGAATGAACCGCTAGTACCTGGACGTCATGAGCCATGAGGGCGAGCAGGAGCGAGTGTTGTGGACGGCAGCGAACGTTGTCGAGCAGACGCTGCAGCTGATAAAAGCCTGGGAGACAGAGGCAACTTCTCTGGACCTCCGCGAACATCTGGAGGGTGAGGAATGGGTGCGACGGATGCTGACGGCCACGGCCAAAGAGCTCGAGCGCTGTCTGAAGAATGTGACGTTGCTGCTCCCACTCAGTCCCACCCTGGATCCCGAGCTGTGCTTGGACCGGTTCGCGCTTTGACTCCGGATGCTGGTCTCCATGGCTGCAAGGGCACATGGAACGCGACATGGAAGGCGGGGCTTCGTTGACAGCGGGCATGACGCAATGCGGAAGGACGGCAGTCAACGAGCCCTACGTCATTCAAAGCAGAACGTTGATAGTGGAGCCACCCTGCCCTGTTCAACGCAGAAATTCAGTGCCAACAGCGCCACGCGCAAATCACCTCAATCTACAGCGAAAACCGCGTTGCACGCTGTTCAACACGGAAGCACGGCGAAAACCGCGTCGCACACTGTTCAACGCGGAAGCACAGCGAAAACCACGCCGCACGCTGTTCAACGCAGAAACACGGCGATAAACGTGCCCTGCACCCCTCAACACGACAGAACAGCAAAGAAGGCTGCCCACAACCAGAGAAGCGAAGAAGGCCATTCCTGACACAGAGAGCAGGAGGACGGTGGAGACCGCTTCCTGCATCGTCCAACTGGGGAGGTCGACCAAGAAAGCCCTTTGCAGCAAGGAAAGTGGCATCAAGGAGTCGACCCCCAAACCCAGCACCGGTTAGTGGGAACTTTAGAATGATAGTTCGGGTGCAGATGCGGATTGAACATGAGGCTGCAGTAACCATTCAGGCGCAGGTAAGGAAGCACTTAAGCAGAAAATACTACCTGAAGCTACTGTGGGCAGCCAGGACTGTTCAGCGACATTACCGAGCTAATAAAAATGCAGCTTCCCTGATTCAGGCTGCATTCAGAAAACACAGGGAGGTAGTAAAGTACCAGGCCATAAGGGTGTCAGCCATCATCATTCAAAGACATTATAGGTCCTATATTAAGGGTAAATGTGACCGTGAGAGGTTCCAGGTGTTGAAAAGGCCTGCGATACGCATCCAGGCAGCTTTTAGGGGTTATTCCGTTCAAAAGAGTGTTGTTGCAATGCACAAAGCTGCTACCATTATTCAGGCTGCAGTAAGAATGCACCAGCAAAGATCTGTTTTCAGGAAGCACTGCTGGGCAGCAAGTCTTCTTCAGAGGAGGTTCAGAAGGTGGAAGCTTGGACATCTTCAAAAGCAGAGGTATCAGCTGTGCAAACATGTTGCAATGTGCTTGCAAGAGTCATTCAGAGGAAAGCAGGCAAGAGATCTGGCCAAACGGATCAGAGCTGCAAGGACAATCCAATCTCACCTCGGAGATAAACCAACCAGCTGCGTGAACGTTCAGATCACTCAACAGGAGGAGTTGCTGACAAAGTGCCACCAGCAGCTGATGGAGAGAGAAGCCTCTATGCTACAGGTGAATGCATCTGTCGCAAATGTAAGGATGAAACACAAGGAAAGGATCACCAATTTGCTTCCTCAGCTTGAGAGGACCAAAGGACTCTTGTCCATTTGTAGAAGGGAGATGGAAACCGAAAGAAAAGCACTGGCTCAAGACAAAGGTGAGCTCAACGGCAAGAGCAGTAAATTCAGAAAACAGAGAGAGGTCTCCAGAACAATGCTACAAGCTGTGATGGGTGCCCAAAGAGAGAGGCTGGAGGGAACGGATGAACAGGGGGACCAAACTGCATGCCAGGCAATGAGGAGAGTCAGGACCAGTCAGGAGAAGTTAGAAGCTAAAGTAGCCACTATGGAGGAACAGCTGAATGAGACCAAGGCAGAGCTGAAACGGGTGCAAGACCACAACGTCACTCTGCAGGCTGAACTGAGGAAAGCCCAGAGGGAGACCAGTAGGCTCACCGAGCTGGAGAAGCAGGTCAGAGGTATGGAAGCAAAATTGCCGTTTTTCAAATTTCGACTCTCTCCACAGACACCAGTGCATGCTGGGACCCTGGAGGTTAACGCCAGAGCAGAGCAGCTGAGGAACAATCTAATGGAGAAGCAGGTAAAGATTCCAGAGGTTGAGCAGCTGCATGATGACTCTCATTTACATTTACATTTACATTTACAGCATTTAGCAGACGCTCTCATCCAGAGCGACTTACATGTCCTAATTACAGGGACAGTCCCCCTGGAGCAACTCAGGGTTAAGGGTCTTGCTCAGGGACCCAGTGGTGGTAGTGCTAGAGGTGGGATTCGAACCAGGGACCTTTGATCCAGAGGTCCGTAGGCAAGTACCCTACCACTAGACCACCGCCACCCTATCTCACCCTGATTGTGCTCACTAGTCTCAGGGACACCCTACCTTCAGTTCAACCTCACAATTCAGCTGACATGGAGAACAAGGACGGCAGGGGTTTGATACAGAATTCAGACTATTTAAGAGACCCTTCCCCTTGGAACCTTGTAAAAGTCTCTGTGTTCAGCTCTCTTTCAGGTTCTGTCAGGGCGAAGCGTTCCAGTGAATGGGATGATTCCGCCAGGGACTCCAGGGTCGAGTCCGGGCCGCACATAAAGAAATGGATGGAATTTCTGGGATACCCCTCACCACCGCCAGCACTCCTGAACATTGCTGGCCAGAAGCCCCTTTCTGTTGTAATTTGAGTTTTGTGGGCCTGGCCAGGGGACTGTTTAAGTTGAACTTAGTTTTTGTTTGGCCTCCCCCCTGAGGTTCGGGGCGAGGTTGTGTTTTGACGCCTCAGGAGTTGCATTTTTTTGTGGGGGGGGGCTACTGTCACAGTCTGTCGTGCCTGTGGTTCTGGCCGGGCACGACAGATGGCGCTCTGTTCTGACTGAGCACACATGGGCTTGTTCAGACACAGGTGTTCTTCATTGGTGAATCAGAACAGAGCACGGTTCATTAACAAGTCTATGCCTACAGTTAATGGTGGCACGTTTGGTTTTGGTTTAAGTTGAATAAAGTTTTGTTTTTGACTACTGGCTCTGCGTTGGCATCCTTCAAACTCCCCGCCACCGTTACAGAGAGAGACAGAGAGAGAGAAATAGAGAGAAATAGATAAGAATACAGAGAAGAGAACACTAACATATGTAGTTTCACATTTTTCAGTGAATTAAATATAGTTTTACTCGTACTTTAATAAACCGAGGCTGGTCATGAAGGGGTGTTTACTGCACACCTCCCCTAAAACACTGACATCATTTAAATTCCTTAAACTAAGTAAGAGCTTAGTTGCTTTAACATGTGCTGGAACAATATTTAATGTTTGTTGAGAACTTCTTGACTTCATAGAAGATCCAGAAAATACCCGTCGATCAAAAAGCAGCCCTGCACTGGGATCTCTGTTAACATTTACAGAATCTCTCTCCCTGTCTGTCTCTTCCCTTTTTTTCACTCCTCCTTCCTGTTTCTGTTCAGATATCACTCTCAGGTCTGTTTGCCGCTCTCTCTGTCACATACCTAGAGTATCAAGAACCGTGAATATGGAACAGCGTTTATATTTGTCATCTTTTCTTATCTTGCAGCTTATCACTGAAGGTGCGTCTTGCTATTCGAAAGCTTTTTAGCAAAAATGATGCTGATCTACTCACCGTACTGTACGACAGGCTGGATCCACCTCTCTTTTCTTTATATTTATAGGGCAATATGTACAGTGATTTATTGAAACATGGCAAAAATACCATTAAATCAACACCAAAAAAACACATTAATATTTGAATTAAATGTTCAAATTAAATTAAAAATTAATTAAATTAAAAGCCGTAAAATCTAAATTTGCAGTCACTGTTTTTAAACTGGATGTTTGTGTTTATTTTTACAGGGTTCATAACAGAACATCGGAGGATAAGCACATCTGCATTTGTAGGAGACTGTTTGCTGCTGCCTTCTGATATCCAATCACATTTACCTGTGAAATTCCAATGGATCAAAGAAGACATGGATGGCTACCATTCAGATATCGACCAAATATCGACGAGTTCAGCTGTTTAATACTCACTCTTCAGGAAATCTCTCTCTCTACTCATATCACACCTGACTGAAAAGGATGGAGGAGTGTACACATGTCTGTACTATTTACAGGACATGGTCATAACTATTTCCATGGTAACAAGTACATGGCTTATACATGGCTGTCCTTTGTGTTTAGTGATTTGTTTTTAACATAGTCTGATTCTTTATTCCTGCAGAAATGGCTCTTAAATGTAAAAATTCAACATGGACCTGCTTCAATATGTGATCTTATCCAAATGAGGTCCACTTAGTTCCTGAGGGTCCTCTCTCAAAAGCCTTTATGGCCACCTGTGATTTAGGCCCTGGATTTTTTTTTCAGAGAAAGCTCATTTTCTTCACCTCAGCAATAAACTACATGCTGCTGTGGCTTTGCTGGAAGCTTACCTTTCAGAGCTGGGCTTAGTAACCTCATCTGTCATGACAAATGTATGTACAACAGCAGCCTGCCTCTTTAACCCAAAGGTAGTGAGATGTGCGGTCCTCCATGCTCTCTCTCTGTTAATATAGAGCAGCCCTGTTTTATTTGATTGCGTGCTCTGTTTGTTAGCTCCCTCCCTCAACACCTGAAGTGACGCTTCAGCTCAACACTCCCAGCGACTCCCAAATTACACCACATGAATCACACAGGAGATGCAGCCATTTGGCTGAAGTCCAGTGGGATTGTGCAGCTTCCAAAGATATTTTACAAACACAATGAGTAAATACTTTGATCAGTGCATTGGCCAGAATTTGGACCCGGGTCTCCTGCGTGGGAGAATTCTCCCGTGAACCACCAATGCAAAGTTACTGAACAGTCTGAACTCAAAATTAAAAGATTATTCTCAGAAATGCTCTACACGAGAACATTTTAGTTCCCTAAAGAACATTTCAGTAAAGTGGTATCACTTCAGCATTCTTGAAAAATATCTATAAATGCTTCTTAAGGGAACCAAAAGCGGCTCTTCTTTGACTGGCATGGTCCTTGACCTTAATGATCTTGCAGCAACAAGTTCTGAACCTAATGTTACACATCTAATCCTGGCAATGTGGACCAGGGTTGGGTTGGATCTGTTTTATAGCATCATTCCAAAGAATAATTTTTGTCAGTTTTTTGATGTCTGATGTGACGGAAACAGATTTCTCATAATGGTATTATTTTGGTGGTGGGGTGGTTTTAGTTACAGTTATGTCTGAACTTCCTCTTTGCTGCTGAAGAGACTTTCATACTTTCAAACTGTGCATTGTGGTTGCTTTCATGTCTCTTTTCAGGAAAGCCAGAAACCACCAATCCACAGCTCGAGCTTTGTCCTTCCCTTTCTCCTCCTGCCTGTTTCACATCAAGACATAAAGAACTCTGTTGGCACATCAGTTCCTCCAGTCTTGTGCTGCCTGTGTGTTTGTGCGATGTCCACCCAAAATGAATAAATCTCACTCTCTGCCTCTTGTTCATCTCTCAGTCATTATCAAGCCAATTCTTACAGTTACAGCTATGAAAAAATTACAAGATGATGGCAAACTGTTTGCTGGTTGGACAGACAGATGAGTGGATGGGTGACTTTTAATGAAATCAGTAATGTTAATTTTGAGTGTTTCAACAAATTAAAAAGCAATTTTCTCAAATTTAATTTGGAATTGAGAGTTGAAAAAACCACAGCTGATACACACAAAAAAGTGCCAACCAGTCACACTGCACTGAGATCAGCTATGCAGTCATGAGGAAAAAGAGATGCATGCTGAGAACACTGTGATGATAACTGTACATTTATACAAACATTGCTTACTTGCAAAACTGATAAAGCAATGATCAGAGTGTGTAGGTGCCTCTAAATATAAATATAACTTTATATCCCTTTTCATTGTAAAGATGATGACACTGATGAAAGATTAGTTGTGAATTTCAAAGAAATGTGAGATAGGTTTGTTCATTTACAGAGTTTATTATTATTTATATAAAATAAATGAGTGGAAATAACAAATGAATTCATTCTGCAGAGACAAATACAAAGTTACAGATTGGCAGCACTCAGCGCCCAACCCCCAACAGAGTGTTAAAGACACTCAGTAAAGAGGAAGCGCTCGGCCACGCTGAGTGTCTGCGAGAAAAAAGAAAATGTGTTTATGGTACCACTTAACATTAAGTGAAATTAATTAATATTTAGTAATACATTAAGAAAGCATTAAACAACAACATAACTACTGGTGATATTCAATGTTACACTCTCAGAGAAAAAGGTACACCTTTAGTTCTTTACTTACAGAACATAATTCCATCATTTTCCACTGCAGTTTTTGTATAAATGTTGGGCTGAAAGTCAAAGAACTCACATTGTTGTTTACAAGCGTAAAAACACCTTCACACCCTCACATATCGCCTCCTTAGAAACACTGGTGGAGGATGGGTAACAAACCTTTAAAGCACATCAACCACAGTGACCAGTATTCACTGCTGGGTCTCAGGTGTGCACCATGATGTTGACCATTTTAATGTCTGAGGGTAGTTTGATGCTATGGTGGAAAAAAAACTGTTTCTATCATACATTTCTTCCTCCTCACATCTCTGCACATTATGATTGGTCGTCTACAGAGGCTGTTAAACTAAATGTCAGTGGTGTATTTGTGTCTGTTTGCTGATGGTCAGATATGAGTCTCTTCTCAGCACCAGCCTCTACTTCCTTTCTGTTGACTAGAGCGCACGGCTATATGTGTAGTTAAGAGTGACGTGGCTCTTCTCTCTTTGTATGCACAGCAGTCAAACAGAAGGGTTCTAGATTAAGTAGATTAGATGTTGCCTGCAGTGTTTTTAGTGTGTATATTTCATTAAGCCCATCATTTCCTCTCAGAGTAACACTCGTGTATTCTGTTGATAAATATTCCTGTTAACAGTTTAAAAGGTGTTCACATGAACAGATCAGCTGAGGGGAAGTTCAGAGTTCATTTGGATAAATAATGTGTTTATGTACAGATACTCTGGTCTGTCAGTCTTTCTACTACATCTGTAAGTCAGCCTTACACACAGAGCAAAAGGCAGCATCACCCACAAGCACCCTGTGACGTCAACCACAGCAGGGATACCCCCTGCATCACTGCGGTGGTTCTCTTAAGGGTTTTGCTTCTTTACTCTAGGCAGGGAACATAATTCCATCATTTTACACTGCAGTGGTGGGGGGGGACACCTTTAGCTTGACTGTGGTGGTCCATACAGGTGTAGCTTTCAGGACATTTAATCAGGGAATGTAATTCCACCATATTCATATTTATATGTTAAAAGGTACAAATCTGCTCCGGTTTCCTTCCACCATCCACAGTCATGCACGTCAGGTGGATTGGAGATGCCGCATAAGTGTGTGTGTGTGTGTGTGAGACCCTAATTAGAACAAGCAGAACCACCTTAAAGCTACTCAAGGCCTTGGGTGCGATCAGTAGGGTAGTGAAGGTGATGTCACTAGAAATATGCTGAGACGGCACAGATGGAAATCCAAAATAGCAACAAAACAGGAATTTATTTGTTGAAATAAAACACATTAAACACTGATTCAGACACTTTTGTTGGGAAGCCAAAAGCTATTAATGTAGGAATTTTCATAGATTTTAGACATTTAGAGAGCTGTAGAGAATCACATTACATATTTTGTTTTTCTTTAATAACATAATTAATATAATGCTAAAGATTCAGTCAGCATTAGATGCTCTTTGAAGCACATGACATTGCACTGACATGAGGATTATTTATATCACAAATATGGCCATGCGGTCATGTCAATAGAAAGGAAACAGAGGCCAGTGATGAGTAGAGAACCATATCTGACCGTCAGCAAACAGACACAAATAAACCACTGATGTTTCATTTCACGATCGCTATAACTGACCAATCAGAATGCGCAGAAATGTGAAGAGGAGGAAAGGCATGATGGGAAAATGTTTTTCACAACAGCATCAAATTTAACCCTCAACATGAAGACTGTTAACATCACGGCCCACCTGATACTCGACACTGAACACTAGTCATTGTGCTGGATGTGCTTTAAAGGTTCATTTAATCACCCATCCCCCCACCAGCATTTCTGAGAGGCCAGTAAGAGGAAGTACAAGCTAAACCACACTTCCTCAGAGGAAACGTCAAAAATACATGTGGGGATGAGTGTTTGTATGCTAGCAGGCAACAACGTGTGTTGTTGAATCGCTCTGTAAAAGCATACATTTAACAAGTCAGCACTTTTAAACACACACACACACACACACACACACACACACACAAACAGATCCAGCTTCATATTATTGACAGATCCAGGCTGATAAATGTAGTGTTAGACGTCATTTGAACTCATGAGAGGTTGTGACAGGTTATAGTAATGGTTCCTTTTCAAGCAAATATATTAATGGTTATAATCTGTTATGATAACTCATGACATAAATAATATGTTTATAACAGAGTTAAGTTAATGGTATATTACAGTGAAAGTGACTATTTGTCAGTCATTTTCTGCCGCTAGTCCCAAGAGGGGTCGTGGGGGGTGGGGGGCGCGGTAAAACGCAGCGGCCGCTCCGGGGTCCAAACTTTGGTGCCAAGTCTGTAAAAAAGTCTTTCATCCGACTACTTTTCACCATAAGACTTGCACATGAGCGTCACATCTGTGAATGCTCTTAAATTTAACCGCCAAACACTGCTGGAGCTCAGGAATCAGCCAGGATTCAGTCTTCCAGCAACTCTCCAAACAACGCTACCTACAGGTTCTAGATTAAGTAGATTAGATGTTACCTGCAGTGTTTTTAGTGTGTATATTTGATTAAGCCCATCTTTTCCTCTCAGAGTAACACTCGTGTATTCTGTTGATAAATATTCCTGTTAACAGTTTAAAAGGTGTTCACATGAACAGATCAGCTGAGGGGAAGTCCAGAGTTCATTTGGATAAATAATGTGGGGGGGGGGGGTTAGCTTGACTGTGGTGGTCCATTCAGGTGTAGCTTTCAGGACATTTAATCATTTACATTTACGGCATTTAGCAGACGCTCTTATCCAGAGCGACTTACATGTCCTAATTACAGGGACAGTCCCCCTGGAGCAACTCAGGGTTAAGGGTCTTGCTCAGGGACCCAGTGGTGGTAGTGCTAGAGGTGGGATTCAAACCGGGGACCTCTTGATCCAGAGGTCCGTAGGCAAGTACCCTACCACTAGACCACCGCCACCCTCCCTAATCAGGGAATGTAATTCCACCATATTCATATTTATATGTTAAAAGGTACAAATCTGCTCCGGTTTCCTTCCACCATCCACAGTCATGCACATCAGGTGGATTGGAGATGCTGCATAAGTGTGTGTGTGTGTGTGTGTGTGAGACCCTAATTAGAACAAGCAGCTAGAAAAATGAGTGAGTGACTGAGTGAGTGAGGTTTAAATCTGCCACCTTACCCTGGGAAACAAAAAGAATGTAAAACAATGGACTTTAAAGACAATTTGTTATCTCTGAAGATCAGTTTACACTGTTTGTACTTTGATGAAATAATGTACCTGCATCTTTTTTTCTGACACTGTGCAGCTGAATTTCAGTCGTGCATCTTATTTCTATACACATTTCATGTATATGGAGCTTGGCGTGCTGAGAAGACCAGGCTTTCAGTCCCCAAGATTGCCTGCTGTACCTGGCCGACTGAGAGGACATCGGAAGTGGTGTGAGAGGAAACAGAAACGCGGCAAGTGTGCTGGGGTCCGGGCTCAGCTCAAGGCTAACGCTATCCCGTCCGTCCTCCTCGCCATTGTCCGCTCCCTGGATAATAAACTGGACTCTATATGACTCCAGCTGAACACCCAGTGTGAGTACAGAGACTGCTGTGTTTTTGTTTTTACGGAGACATGGCTCAGCGACAGCGTTCCGGACATCGCCATCCAACTCGCCTGACTCTCCGCGTTTCGCGTGGACAGAAACTCCGCTCTGTCCGGCAAGACTCGCGGAGGGGAGGTATGTGTTTACATAAACACACAATGGTGTACAAACGCTGTGCTGGTCTCTACACACTGTTTGACACTGCTGGAGGTGCTGACAGTCAGGTGCAGACCGTTTTATTTGCCCAGGGAGTTCTCTACAGTGGTTATTACGGTGGTCTACATTCCACCCAGCGCTAGCGCTAACAGCGCTAATGCTAACAGCGCTAATGCTAACAGCGCGCTGGCTGAACTTTATGGAGTTATCAGCGGGCTCCAAAACTACCACCCAGACGGACTGTTTATTGTTGCCGGAGATTTAAACCATGCAAATCTCAAATCAGTTTTCCCCAAATTCCATCAACATGTGAACTTTGCAACGAGGGGGGAAAACACACTGGACTGTGTTTACACAAACATGGCCGGCGCGTACAGAGCGGAGCCCCGCCCCCACCTCGGACACTCAGACCGCATCTCTGTCCTGCTGAGCCCAGCGTACAGACCCATCGTCAGGCGCGTGAGACCCACCCTGAAGCAAGTAAAGACCTGGCCCACAGGAGCCATCTCTGCTCTTCAGGACTGCTTTGAACGCACTGGGACATATTTAGGGAGGCTGCAACCTACGGTGACTCCATCAACCTGGAGGAGTACACAGCTTCACTGACTGGCTACATCAGCAAGTGCATTGAGGATGTTACTGTCTCCAAGTTCATCATAACACGACCCAACCAGAAGCCATGGATGACTGCGGAGCTGCGCAGACTCCTGAGAACCCGGGACAAGGCCTTCAAGTCAGGGGACGAGGCCGCCCTAAGAAAAGCAAGGGCAAACCTGTCTCGGGCCATCAGAGCGGCGAAGCGAGCTCACGTAGAGAGAATTCATGGCCACTTCAAAAACACTGGTGACATGCGGCGCATGTGGCAGGGCATCCAGGCCCTCACCAACTACAGGACATCTCCACCTGCCTATAACGGTGACCCCTCCCTCCCAGATGCGCTGAACCACTTCTACGCACGGTTTGATGCAGTGAACAACACGATAATGAGGAAGACCACCCCTCCTCCGAACGACCAGATTCTCTGTCTGACCACAGCAGAGGTGAGAAGATCTCTTCTCAGAGTCAACCCACGGAAAGCTGCCGGTCCTGACAATATTCAAGGTCGTGTGCTCAGAGGATGTGCAGAACAGCTGGCAGATGTTCTCACTGACATCTTCAACATCTCTCTGGGCACCACTGTTGTTCCAAGCTGCTTCAAGACCACCAGCATCATTCCAGTGCCAAAGAAACCATCTATCTCCTGCCTCAACGACTATCGGCCCGTCGCACTCACACCCATCATTATGAAGTGCTTCGAGAGGCTGGTTATGAGGCACATCAAGTCCCAGATCCCTTTATCACTGGACCCCCTGCAGTTTGCGTATCGTCCCAACCGCTCAATGGATGATGCAATCTCCACCACCCTCCATCTGGCCCTTTCTCATTTGGACAGAAAGGACAGTTATGTCAGAATGCTGTTCATCGACTACAGTTCAGCATTCAACACCATCATCCCTGAGCACCTGAGTGAGAAGCTGAGGCTGCTGGGCCTGAAAACCTCCCTCTGTAACTGGATCCTGGACTTCCTGACTGGGAGACCCCAGTCAGTCAGGATCAGTAACAGCACCTCCAACACCATCACACTGAGCACAGGAGCCCCCCAGGGGTGTGTGCTCAGCCCACTGCTGTTCACACTGATGACCCACGACTGTGCAGCCATGCACAGCTCGAACCACATCATCAAATTCGCTGATGATACAACTGTGGTGGGTCTGATCAGCGGTGGAGACGAGGCAGCTTACAGAGAGGAGATACAAGAGCTGACGGACTGGTGCAGAACCAACAACCTGTCTCTGAACGTCGACAAGACTAAAGAGATGGTTGTTGACTTCAGGAGACCACGTCGGGCCCACACTCCACTTATTATCAACACCTCACCTGTGGAGATGGTCCAGAGCACCAAGTTTCTTGGTGTTCACATCACTGACAACCTCACGTGGACCCTCAGCACCAACTCCATCACAAAGAAAGCCCAGCAGCGCCTCTACTTCCTGCGCAGACTGAGGAAAGCCATTGAATGGAACCATTGAAAGCATCCTGAGCGGCTGCATTACTGCCCAGGTTCAAATCCCACCTCTGACATTACCGCCACTGGGTCCCTAAGCAAGACCCTTAACCCTGAGTTGCTCCAGGGGGGACTGTCCCTGTAATTAGGACATGGAAGTCACTCTGGATAAGAACTGGATTCTATTTTAAAAAGTGTTTCTTAGTATTAAATGTCATAAACAAGTGCCTGAGATGAAATACAGTACAGCATACAAGTATAAAATAAAATATTTTAGAAATCAGAATTAAAAGTATTTTTGTTACATAAAATAAGTATATGACATTTCTTATAACATTTTCTTGAAAAAAAAAAAATTTTTCTAGTAACTACAAAACCAAAAACAAAATGACTGTCTATAAGCAAAATTAGATTTTTTTCTGCTAAATGTTCAGGTCCCCCTTCACCCTTCAATTTTCTTTCATTTTTCCTTCAGTTGGTGAGTTTGTGTTATGGCTCCCTCCGGGATCCTGCCCTTAATACACTCCTGTTCCTGGAACACCAGGATTCTGTAGACAGTTTCCCTAATCGTTTTCTTCACCTGCTGTAACCCCTTTTTAAGAGCTGCCAGTCTGTTCTTTGTTTGTTTCTATGGGTGTGTTACACTCAAGAAAATGTAATATTTTGTTTCCGCCATGCGCTTGTGCCTTCACTAGGTGGTCTGTGAGATCATTAGCTGCTCTGTTAATCTGGTCTGTAGGTTGGTCTGTTAATCTGGTGTGAAGGTTGGTAGTCGGTTAGTTAATCTGGTCTATAGGTTGTTAGTCGGTCTGTTGATCAGGTGTGTGAGTCCAAAGGTTGAACATTGATATGGGATGTCTGGTCTCACAGTCTGGTCTGTTGAGATGTGTAGGTCTGTAGTTTGTACATTGATCTAGTGTGTAGGTTGGTAGTTTGTCTGTTAATCAGATGCATTGGTCAGTAGTTTGTCTGTTGGTTTGTTGTGCTGGTAGCTGCTCTGTCGATCAGCTGTGAAACTGCTTTGGTGAGGTGTGTTGGTCAGTAGGTGGTCTGTGAGATCATTAGCTACTCTGTTAATCTGGTGTGTATGCTGGTAGCTGGTCTTCTGAGATCTGCTGGTTTTCTACTGGAGGTTCACTCCTCCATCAGCAGTGCTGTAGTAAACTGTGTCAGGATCTGAATCTTGGGAGGCTGAAATGTAGAAGAAACGCCAAATTCATTCAGAATCTGGTAATATAGCAGGTGAAATACACAATAGAGGAAAAGGATCCCAGTGACTGTACCTTTGGTTCTCTTGGTATAATAGACCACAGCTACTATAATGTGGAGAAAGATCACAGTCACCAAGGCGAAGGGGACGAAGGGCAGAGACTGTGGAGGGGCTGCAACAGTAACATCAGCTGGTGGTAAAAAACACAAAATCTCAGTACAAAGATCATCGTAAGATTAAAAAATCCAAAAATATTAAATATTTTCAATCCTAAAACTAAAATTCTTTTGAGGAATATAGGACCAGGACATGTTTCCACATTTGATCCAGTTGACCCACTAATTAACAAGCTCTTCTTGTTTGAAATGGGTGTGTAGGAGCAGTGCAGGGGGTCTCCAGGACAGATCCATGCAGAGACATTTTCTGACTGGATGTCATTTAAAATATTTAGTTTTGATGAATTATACCAAAGTTTTAGTTGATGGGTTGCACTGATTTTATGAATAATTACTATAAAGGAGAACTTCCTGAGCACCTGAAGTTCCCCTCTCAACCTAAACCAGGACAAACACTGTAAACCTCTGAACAATAAATAAAACATGTCAAGCTGACAGAGTCTGATCTGTTATGTGAAGCTCTCTCTATATTTTTAGAATAACAGCATGTCTAGATCATTCAGAAAGTCTTGTTCATGTACTTACTTTACACTGTTTATGAGTCAAATGAAACAGTTGGCTGTCACGAGTATCAGACACACACAAGTGATACACATTTAAATGTATAACAAGACTGTTCTCTTAAAAATAAAAGTAATATTACATGTGATAACATTATGATGTGAAGACAGCAGGGCAAAGGTAAAAACTGAAACCCAAGATTAAAAATAGATTCAACAGGACACATAAAAACATTCTCTCTAATCTGAATATTAAGAGAAATAATGTACATTCTATAAATGATCCACCAAACAGTTACTGTAAATACACTCTGTATATAAACCTCTTCCTGTAGAATTTATCATGAAAAGAGAAGAAAATCCCAAACCTGCAACAGTGATTCTGATCATTGTGAATCCACTTTTAATAACAGTACACCTGTACACTCCTCCATCCTCTTCAGTCAGGAGTGATATGAGTAGAGAGAGATTTCCTGGAGAGTGAGTGTTAAACAGCTGAACTCTGTTTCTGTACTGATCACTATTAATGCTTGTCCAGTCCCAGAATCCACTGCTGGTGTTGTTTTTCTCCCAGCTGACGTTCTGAGGTGCAGAGAGGAAGTTGGAGCAGTAACAGGGCAGCAGGACTGTCTCTCCTGATTGAGCTGTTATAGTCAGTGTTTCCCCCTTATTTACCAGAGCACAGGCTGCAGAAACACACAGGCATGAACAAGACCCTGTACATTTCCTGCAGGTGATATTTATACAATTTAAATTTAACATGGTTTTGAAGATTATGGCCTTTGATGGTCCTAATCATCACTAGAACTACAGAATTATTGTAATTGTCTGTAGTTTTGGGTTCTCTTTCTGAGAAACGAACAGAGGAGTTAAAGTAGATCTTTCCACAAACCTGCTCAGTGCAGATAAATCAGACTGATCACTATTATCTGTTCCTCTGCAGCACTTGTTAACTGCTTATAACCGCTTCATCAGTGGACACTAGTTTACAGTGTTGATTAGATTTTCAGACACACCTCAGACTGAGAGTAAATATATTTATAGTGAAAACACAAGTGTAGAACTGAATTTGTTTAATCTGGTTCTTCACTGCACTGTGCATGTGGATCAATCGTTTTTTACCTTTAACAGAGAGTCTGATGTAGGTGTATTCACCCCCTTCAACTTCACACCTGTACCATCCTCCATCCTCTTCAGTCAGGAGTGATATGAGTAGAGAGAGATTTCCTGGAGAGTGAGTGTTAAACAGCTGAACTCTGTTTCTGTACTGATCACTATTAATGGAGATCTCTTCATGTTTATTTGTGTGTGTGTTTTCTTTCTTCCAGGTGAGTTTCTCAGGTGTGGAGTGTAGATCAGAGCAGGAACAGGGCAGCAGTACTGACTCTCCTGTGTATCCAGTGATATCTTTTGTCCTCCTAGAGTCCTTCAGTGAGCAGCCTGCAGAAACACACCAGTTAATGACCTTCACTATCAGACCCCCTGTCTATGTGGAAGTGCTTTACAGTTCGGCTTGATGTTCTCACATCATTTTAACATCACATGTGTATCACATGATCAACCAGAAACAGGATTTTCTTTTTAAAGGCATTGATATAAATGATCAGCTCCAGCCAAGTTTCTCATCAATGTTCTAATGTTACTGTTCTACTTTAGAGGATGTTGAAAGTGAAACATGCTCCACCATCTAATGTCTGATCTGTTATGTTGTTCAGAAACTTCAGTTTAAGAGGAGAAACTGATCTAAGAGTGAAGACACTCTACTGCCAGAATGATTATTAAAAGGTGGAAATTGCAGGGAACTGATGAAAATGAATCAGCTTAACTAAAAATATAATCTTTTTGCAGAGTCTACACTTATATTATAAACCTTTAACCATTATTATAAAAAGATAATTTACATGAAAAAGACAAAGATGAAAATAGTTTTGCATACTTTCATGAATAATAAATATTATTTTGAATTCTGTTTGTGTGTGTGTGTGTGTGAAACTGATCACTGATGAAAGGACTAGAGAATCACTAACTAACACTGTGCAGCTTCAGATGAAGGACATCAATGACTTTATAAAAACATTGAGAGAAACAGATGGACGACAGTGTATAAACTGTGAATAGAACAGTCTGTTCAGTGGGGATTATAAAATGGAAATTTTTGGAGACTGAAATGTCATATTAATCCACCACAGTAATTATGATCCTAATGCTACTGTTTAAACACCCAAACAACAGAAGAGTTTCAGCAGGAAGTCCTTCATGGATCTTTAATAAAGAAAGGACTCAAACATCATGTTCAGCTGAACCACTAAACTGACAGGACTAGAAACACATTTCAGTGTTTTCCTTCATCAGTGAGTGATGAGTATGAATTTACACTCCTCCTTCCTCTACACTCATCAATTTAACCAGTGATTCACTATTAATACAACTATTACTGTCACTGCAGGAGTGAAGCTGAACTACCAACAGTTTAGAATTAGTCTGGAATATAAAGTGGAGTTTAAATCTAAACCTCGTGCACAGTTTCAGTTTACATCACTGCTCACCTTCAAATAATCATTTAAAACAGATGAGAACTCTAGTTTACAGTGTTGATTAGATTTTCAGACACACCTCAGAATGAGAACAAATATAGTCGACCCTCGTTTATCATGGTTAATTGGTTCCAGACTGTACCGCGATAGGTGAATTTCTGCTTAGTAGGATTTATTAGAAATCAAATATTTTCGTATTTAGAGCATAGATAACCTGTTCACGACCTAAATATGCTTTTTATTTAACAATATTAGACACATGAAATAACACCCTTTAGCCACTATTACACTCTAATTACCAAATATATATATGACAAAATAAGACATATTAGATGTTATGTATTGTACGAGCAGTAATTTTTATTTTCATTGTTATACAGGGGTGTATAATTGACTCAGGCAACCGAGTGCGTCTGTATCATTTATTGATCAACTTTTTATTGAATATATTTGAAAAACCGTGATCGATCGAAGCCGTGAAAGTCAAAGCGTGAAGTGGCAAGGGACAACTGTAGAACTGAATGTGGTTTAATCTGGTTCTTCACCGCACTGTGGATGTGGATCAATCAAATGTTTTACCTTTAACAGTGAGTCTGATGTAGGTGTATTCACCCCCTTCAACTTCACACCTGTAATCTCCTCCATCCTCTTCAGTCAGGAGTGATATGAGTAGAGAGAGATTTCCTGGAGAGTGAGTGTTAAACAGCTGAACTCTGTTTCTGTACTGATCACTATTAATGGATATCAAAGCCCACGTCTCTCCATTTATAGTGTCTTTCTTCCAGGTGAGTTTCTCAGGTGTGGAGTGTAGCTCAGAGCAGGAACATGGCAGCAGTACTGACTCTCCTGTGTATCCAGTGATATATTTTCTCCTCCCAGAGTCTTCCAGTGAGCACCCTGCAAAGACACGCCAGTTAATGACCTTCACTATCAGACCTCCTGTACATGTTGAAGTGCTTTACAGTTCAGCTTGATGTTCTCACATAATTTTATCACATGATCACCCAGAAACAGGATTTTCTTTTTAAAGGCATTAAAATAAAAGACGTTTGATGAGAAACTTGGAGCTCATCAATGTTCTAATGTTACTTTTCTACTTTAGAGGATGCAGAAAGTGAAGCTCTCTCCACCATCTAATGTCTCATCTTATGTTGTTCAGAATCTTCAGTTTAAGAGGGTTCTGTAATGGTGGTGGGGTGATAGCAGAGCAGTGGTGGAAAGCCACCACAACTCCTGCTTCTCCACAGGGAAGTACAATTAGACTAAATGCATGATCTTTGACTTGGTCTCTGTCTGTGCTCGCTCCCAGCACTGGATGCTCTGCTGCAGAGCCCTCCACTCCTCCAAGTGATTCTGGCAGTCCATAGGGCCTTCAGAGTGGGCCCTCACCAACATGAGCTGGTCATTGGTGCCTTGAGACTTCCCCTTAGGAGCACAGCCACTCTCCTCTCCTCTGTGCTATCACAGCAGTCTCCCTTACCATCACTGACCACACTCACAGGAGGGCCCTGGCGTCTGCTGTCGCCACAGTGCTGATGTTATTCCTCAGACACACAAACGCATTTCGTTACATCAGAGCATATTTGAATGTTACCACACAGCATCTTTGGCCTACTACACCTCTCACCTTGGCCATTCCAGAGACATTTCTCATTGCAATGGCTTCCACAGGCGTCTTCCTTGGTACCCTTCTTGCAGTCCTCTTTATCACACACAGGACTGTAGAGAATACACAGACCTTCAGCACTGCAAGGCGTGACGCTTACGGAGCAGTTCAAGGTTGAAGTTCCTTCAACGATGCATTCTCTTTCCTCAGTCTCAGAAATTCCGATATCCATGACTGGTGCATAATCAAGAACATTAACACTGCTTACCATCTTGGATACATAATCCAGGCCAAGAACCAGCAAGGCTGCCAAGGCGTGCACATAAGACCGGGAGCCCCGCTCTTGGTTCCACTGAGAGAAGTTCCGCATTGACTCCTCAACCAGTTACCCTGTTCTGAGTCTGCTGAAGTGTGAGGGAAAACATAAGGTAGGGTGTTTATGACCTCCTTGTGGAAAGAGTTCAGCTGGTGTTCTGTTGGGCTCTGAGCACCCTTCTCAGAGTTCTCACATGGCTGCTCAGCCTCTGGAATCTTTACCTGCCTCTCCTTTTCTGTTAGACTGTTCCTCAGCTGCCCCTCATTTAAGCTATCCAGCAGGGTCCCAGCATGCACTGGGGTCTGCTGAATGAGTTGAGATTTTGAGATCTTCAATTCAGCTTAAATACCTCTGACATGCTCTTGCACCTCTGTGTGCTTACTGGCCTCTCTCCGGGCTTTTTCCAGTTCAGCCTGCAGAGCGGCTCTCAGTCAGTTGTTGGTTGAGCCTTGTCAGCAACTCCTTCTGTTGAGTGATCTGACTGTTCATGCAGCTGATCTGTTCATCTCTTTGGTGAATGTCCGTGAGAAGTGCTCTGTGCTTCACATTGACCTGTCGAAGTTTTTCTGATTCAGCCCTTAGGTTCTCCTGGGTACTGCCCAAGCTGTCAGTTAACCAAATGAACTATTCACCTAGGTTCTTACATACTTCCTTACATTCAGGGGCAGCGGTGGCCTAGTGGTTAGGGAGTTGGCCCCACATCGGAAGATTGTGGGTTCGATTCCCACCCCAGTGGGTTGCCCTGAGGTACCCTTGAGCAAGGTACCGTCCCCATCACTGCTCCCCGGGCGCTTTCAATAGCTGCCCACTGCTGCACGTGTGTGTATGGGTTAAATGCAGAGGTCTAATTTCGTTGTGGTTCATGTGTGCTGTGCCATGACCTCGCAATGACAAGGGTTGTCACTTTCACTTTCACATTCTAGGTACCCAGCCTGCTTTTCCTCAAGTTCTCTATTTACTTTAGCCAGTTCTTCCTGAAGGGAATGTACATCAGACTGGTTGCTCTCCTGCAGCTGGTGATTCATGGCATGGAGGGAGACATTCTCATCTTCCAATCTCTTACACTTTACATTCAGAACATCAAGATCCTGGTTCCGTGCACAAATTATGTGATCCTTGAGGGTGAGTTCAGCCTCCATTTCCTGGAGCTTCTTGGCAAGAACCTTTTTGGCCTGTCTTTCTTCCTCCAGAATTGACAGCCACTCATTATCCGACTCCTGAACGGTTTGTTCAAGGGTTGAACTTGAAATCTCAGGCCACTGATTATTCCATCTGCAATCCTAGCCTGGAGCGACTTCGTATCCATCTTCTTCCAGGCAGATGGGTTAGTGGTACTGGGCTTGGGGGTCGACTCCTTGATGCCGCTTTCCATTTTGCAAAAGGCCTTCTCGGTCGACCTCCCTCACTGAATGGCAAAGGGGACATTTTCTGCAATTTTCCTGTTCTCCGTGTCACAGATGGTCTTCTTTGCCGATGTTGCGCTTTCCATGTCATGGACGGCCTTTGCCAATATCCCATGTTGCTGGGGGGGCTTTCTCCGCCATCTTCCCGCTGTGATTCATGCAGGCCGCATTCACCGCCGTCTTCCTGCTGTGTGAAGCCTTTTCCTCCAATCGGTCAAATTAATCACCGCCGCCATTATGGCCATCAGCACTTGCTCAATCCGGCCGTGCTCCTCCAGTCACTCGTTGGGCTCTAGAGAAGAGCTGAGCCAGATTAAGCATGCCAGCAGCTCAGAGCGCTATGAGAGCTCCATGGCCATTGCGCTCTGTGCTCCACTGCTCTGCTTGCAGAGCTCCTTCAAACACGAAGGTCCTCAGACGCGGCAGCTCTGTTCTGAAGCTCCTCACACCAACCCCTGAGGCTTGCGATGTCCAAGTGCTGGCGGTTCATTTCTGTAATGGTGGCAGGGTGTAGGACGTCAATGTAGAGCCAGGAGTCAGGAACATAGCTTTATTCTTCATATTACCAAAAACAAAACACACACACACACCTCAGTGTTATGTCAGTGGTGGTCCTGCAGGGGTCCTGACCTCTGATTAATGGAAGAGGTTTAATAAAATACAGAGAATCAGTCAGTAAAGCTCCCAAAGTGATGAAATGGGAAATGAGTGTAGAAACAAGACAGATGAATATAATAAAGTGTTTTTCTATCATTATTATTTTATGAGTGCTAAACAGATGAACTGTGTTTCTATCCTGATCACTCTCAGTGGGTGTCCATTCCCAGTGTCCACTGATTGGTTTGTGTCTCCTCCAGCTGAAGTTCTGAGGTTTAGAGTGGAAGTTGGTGCAGCAGCAGGACAGCAGTCCTGACCCTCCTGTATGAGCTGTTCTAGATATTATTTTAGGTGAAGGTTTACTAACACCAGCTTCACAATCACTTAGAACAAAATAAATTACTTCAATATAGGGGTTCTCGAGTTACAACAGACCAGACATAGGTCATTTTGAGTTTGCAATGCACTCTCCCATAATAAACTTACAAAAACATAGATGTAAGCATTTCATGTTATGCCATTTGCTTCAGAGTTATAAGACTACGGAGAACTAGCTTTTGGCTGCGCATGTTTTTTGGCGGACCAATATGTAGTAATATGTAGATGGTGTATGTTAGGAAAGGTAAGTGACTTAGGCTAGGGTGTGTCGACTTACAACAAAATTTGTTACATCACTTAAACGTAAGTTAACATAAAAACTTCACAGACTGAAAATTAAAAAGCTGACAGATAATTCTACAGTACAGTATTTATCAAATTGTCAGAGGCACCACTGACTGAGAGTAAATATATTTATAGTGAAAACACAAGTGTAGAACTGAACGTGTTTAATCTGGTTCTTCACACCACTGTGGATGTGGATCAATCAAGTGTTTTACCTTTAACAGTGAGTCTGATGTCGGTGTGTTCACCCCCTTCAACTTCACACCTGAACTCTCCTCCATCCTCTTCAGTCAGGTGTGATATGAGTAGAGAGAGATTTCCTGGAGAGTGAGTGTTAAACAGCTGAACTCTGTCTCTGTACTGATCACTATTAATGGAAATCTCTTCATGTTTATTTGTGTGTGTGTTTTCTTTCTTCCAGGTGAGATTCTCAGGTGTGAAGTGTAGATCAGAGCAGGAACAGGGCAGCAGCACTGACTCTCCTGTGTTTCCAGTGATAAATTTTGTCCTCCCAGAGTCTTCCAGTGAGCAGCCTGCAGAAAAGCACATAATTTAATGAGTTTTACTATCAGACATTTCAGCAAAGATCTTGGAATACAGATGATGTTGATGAGCACAGACTCACAATGAGCTTTAACTGCTGCTGTTCTATATTAGAGTGTCTACTGTAGGAAACAGAACAGCAGACTCACCTTCAGCCACATGGAGCACCAGCAGTAGATAAAACAACACCTGCATTCTTACACCTTCAGCTAAATACAGCAACAGCACTACTGCACACACACTCTTACACACACACTAGACTGCAGTCTACTGACACACTCAGCACTAAACTAAAGTCTGAAGTTTGGACATCTCACAGCACAACTTTTGAAGGTTAATTGATGTTGTGAGAGCCTCTCTCACAACATCATTCAAGTGGCTTGTTTGAAGGATGAAAATGGAGAGGACCAGAAGAAATCTAAATGGATGACTACTGTTATATATTAAAGTGCTTTTGTATGTGTAAGAACCTGGACCTGCCCAGCCACTAGGGGGAGTCAGACCACAAGGGAGAAGAGCAAGTAAGATGCGGTAATGAGGAACAAGTCCCTACAGCTGTCATTTTTAGCTGTCATTAAAAGATCAGTCTTTGCTGATCGTTTCATGACTTTATTTAATTTGGTAAAGATTCTTGAGTTTACTCTCAGTTCTCCCTTCTCTCTATCTCTGCTTGTTCAAATCAGAATTAAACTCTCAAGCTTTAAATTGTTGTGTTTGTGGATCCTACCCCCCACCCCCCAAATTTTCCTTGAGTGTACCTTTTGAGTTCCTAGACAAAGAAGAAAAAAAGGAAATGTAGTCACACAAGCACAAACGAATGGGTTGATGGCGAGTAGGGGTATTGTTGGGGCTTCCTACCACAGTGCTCTCTGGCCTTTGAGCAGAAACCTACTCG
The DNA here is from genome assembly GCA_017165825.1 of Hepsetus odoe. NCBI lineage: Eukaryota > Metazoa > Chordata > Actinopteri > Characiformes > Hepsetidae > Hepsetus > Hepsetus odoe. Next base: position 3,013,394 of record CM029370.1, read on the forward strand.
GTTCCCTACTGAGCAGGCCAAAGTATCCCATATTTCACTTATCACAGTATGGGAGCACCAGTCAGAGGTATTTTCCTGTCTAGGTCAGTTCACCACTGCCCTTAGAAACACATTTGACCATCCCAGCAATGGGAAGGAAGCCAGTCCTACCCTTTTCCACCTGTGTGTGATAGGCGATTGGTTGCTGACTATGCCATTGAGTTCCGTATCCTAGCAGCCAAAGTGGCTGAAACACAACAGCACTAATGGCAGCCTATTCCCAGGGATTGAATCACGAGTTGAAAGAAGAGATAGTTCCTAGTGAACCCCCAGACACTCTCAAGGGCCTAATGGAGCTCTCCCTGAGGATCGATAACCACCTTAGGTAGCATTGGCAGGCTCGGGAGTCTTTGTATCCTCAGGAGCTAGGATCTCCGGCCATTCATTGTGGCCACTCCCCAGAGCTGAAGTCTTTTCAAGCCCCAACGACTTTATCCTCCACCAAGGAGATACCTGGCCTGTCCATAGTTCCCCCTGAGTACTGGGACCTCTTAGAGGTTTCTAGTAAATGGAAGTCCCAACTTCTTCCTCCTCACCAATTGTTCCATTAATTCCGGGCACCACTCCTCCCAGAGGCTACCATTTTCCCCTCTCTGATACAGAGAAGGTGGTCTACATCCCCCACAGGGGCTGGGTTCTTCTTTGTCAGGAAGAAGGATGGTGGTCTCTGTCCCTTAATTGATTATCGTTTGTCTCTCATCTTGACTGCTTTTGAGGCCTTAAAAAAGACCTTGATTTTTACCAAGTGGGACCTGCACAGCACCTACAACCTCATATGTATGAGGAAAGCTGATGAATGAAAGACTGCCTTAATTATGACATCTGCGCACTATGAATACCTCGTTATGGCTTTTGGGCTTCTGAATGCTCCAGCTGTCTTCCAGACATTCATAAATAAGGTCATGAAGGAGGTTCTGGATTGCTATGCTTTTATCTACTAGGATAACATCCTCATTTATAGCCAAATGGTAGATGAACATGTGGGTCCTGTTAGGAGGGTCCTCCAGCTGCTCCTTGAGCATCTCTCCAGAGAACTCCCCTGAACTCATTATTCCCCCACAGATTCTCCCACAAACACAGCAAAGAGGAAGCACCTTCATATAAGTGTATCTCTCTCTCTCTCTCTCTCTCTCTCTCTCTCTCACTCACTCTTTATTTCTGTCATTTACATACACCAAATATAGTGATGCAGTGGCATCCTGTATCTCAGTAACATTATCCTCCATCTCCTTTTTAATGTGCCATGTTCTACAACAAGAGTTATATTCTTTATCTCTCTCTACACATCTACCCTCACTCCCACTACTCACTTTATTAGAGAGCATCTTGCTGGATCACAGTTCCAGACTGAGTGCCATCTGAATAGAGTCTGTTAACCATCCTCTGGCCCTTCATCAGTGCTATATTTCTGACCAAAACTCACACACACTCACAGTGACACTGATATATTCAAAACTCCTGTTTCTGATAAACATATAAGCTGTGACAAATGTTTTATACCATGATGCAGAAATAATATGCTGTAGCAACTAGATTAAGACTTCTATTAAAAGTTTTAATTAATGTTTTAATGAATACATGTTAATTGTTTATCAGCCAGGTATGATTTCTTTCATCAGAAAGATGATGTGATTGTGAAAATTTACAGTTTCTCACTGACATCTACAGATGCAGCACCCTGGACCACAATTTAGCTCAATACAGATGATGTTCATCAGGACTGACATACAATGAACAGACTCACCTTCAGCCACGTGGAGCACCAGCAGCAGATAAAACCACCCCATTCTTCCTGAGATCCCAAACACCCTCAACTACATACAGCAAAAGCACTACACACACAGCACTAAACTAAAGCTGCTATTGACTCTTCCCAAGAAAGAGGAAGTGACTTCAGATGAACTCATCTCTCTCTCTTTCTCTCGCTCTCTCTCACCCTCTCTATCTCACCCTCTCTCTCTCTCTCTCTCTCTCTCTCACACACACACACACACACACACACTAAATATATCAATGCAATTACATCCTGCAATTACACTAACATTGTCATCCATCACCACATGCGATGCACCACAGCAAGAGTTAAATTCTTTATTGACTCACTGCCCATCTATACCCACTATCACTGCTCACCTTATTAGAAAGCTCCTTGCTGGAGTAGTTCTAGACTGAGGCCCATCTACATAATGTATGTTTGTTCTGTTACCGCATGCTGTTTTAAAAGCAGTTTGTTGGTCTACTACCACCTGCTGGCAGCATGTGGTATTGCCCTATTTCTTCCTTGTCCGGTCTTGTGACTTACAGGAAGTTGTTTGGTTAATGGAGGCCGTTAGTGACATGTTGACACGCTTTCATCCGCTGGCATCACCTCTCATCTTCAAGACTGCAGGCAGCTTAAAGCAAGAAGATACTACAGTACTGAAGTACTGAAATCATGGAGCAATCAAAGTCGGCTTCATTAAAGACCAGATCTGTGTGTTCCTCAACACACTCAAGCAGGTCCACTGAAACGGCCACTGCTGTGGCCAGAGCCGAAGCAGAGGCGGCCAAAGCGCGCCTGTCGTTTGCAGAGAAGCAAATGAAGTTAAAACTAGAGAAAGCCCATTTAGAGGCTGCCATGGACATGCTAATGTTGGAAAAGGAGGCTGCTGCTGCTGTAGCTGAAGCAGATACTCTACAGGCCGTCATTCATGGTAACGAACAGCATAGTTGCGACCTCTTAGTTGACGGACCCCCCCTTGACCCAGTAGAAAGTACAGAGGAATACGTCATTGAACAGTCTCGCCGTTCAGGTGAGGCTTGGATGGCAGGCACAACAGTCGAGCCCGCTCTCTCAAGATGAAATTAGGATGACCGACGCAGCATCTGTTTTCCCTATCTCCAGTCAACCTCTGTGTTCCAAAACATAGAGTAACTCTGCTGAGGCCAATGTCCACTTCAACCCACAAGACAGAGCAACTGCTCGGGAATCAAAGTGCACTCCGCAGCCTCCACCCACCTCCACGAGGAACATGCTAAATGGTCATGACATCCATGGGGTCCAGTTTCCCCCAGTGCCCAGCTTCATACATTCGTCTGTGCCTAAATATGAGCCTCAATACACACATCACAACTCAGGAATTCGTCAGATACTTTGCTCGCCGTGAGCTGGTCACCACTGGCCTCGTCCAATTCAACAACCAGGCAGAGAGCTACAGGGCTTGGGAACGATCGTTTCGGAGCATGGTTAAAGATCTGGCTCTAACAGCCAGGGAAGAGATGGATCTCCTTGTTATGTGGCTTGGGAAGGAGTCAGCTGATCATGCTAGGAGAATAAGGGCTATCCACATCAACAAGCCAGAGAGAGGACTGCAAATGATAGGGCAGAGATTAGATGAATGCTTTGGTGCACCTGAGATGATCGAAAATGTACTTTTTGACGCATTGACAGCTTCCCAAGAATAACAACTAAAGAGTATTCAAGGTTACATGAGTTAAGTGACCTACTCATGGAGCAAGAGTCTGCCAAAGAAGATGAGGAACTTCCAGACCTGTCTTACCTTGATACAGCATGAGGAATCAGTCCGATAGTTCAAAAATTGCTCTACAACCTGCAAGAAAAGTGGCTTGCTTATGGTTCCAACTATAAACAGCAATATAAGGTTCCATTTCCCCCTTTTCGTGTCTGTGGAAGCAGTCTCTGTGAGAAATCCTGCTCCAAGATTTGTTTAGTAAAAGTCTATCCTCCCTCCAGTCATGAAGGTGCTTTGAAGGTTTATGTGTTTTAGGTTTATATTCCCTCAGGACCTGTTCTGGAGTTTCGGAGGTAATAGGGAGAAGAGCCTTCGGCTACCAAATTGAATCACTAGACGGAAAGGTCAGTCTTCCCCTACCTTCTCTCTTGGAGTATAATGACATTCCAAACAACAGGTCAGAGATTCCGACACCTGACGTTGTCCTTCATCATCTTCATTTGAAGTTAGTAGCTCCTCTTATCCCAGACCTTGAACCAAAGCCTCCAATTATGCTTCTCCTTGGCCGAGATATTATTAGAGCACACAAGGTTTGCACGCAGGTGAACGGCCCTCACGACACACCCTATGCCCAGAAGCTTGACCTAGGATGGGTGATAGTTGGTAATGTCTGCTTGGGGAATGTCCACATACCCAGCACTGTGAATGCGTTCTACACTAACATGAAAGTACGACAACGGCTCTCCATTTTTGATCCCTGTCCCAAAATTTTTCACGTCAGGGAGAGATACAGTCACTTTACAGAGAAGCATACGGGCAACTTGGAAGACGATAAACTGGGCTCCACAGTGTTCCAGCAGACTAAAGTTGATAACGAAGTGGCTCTATCTACCAATGACATCTCATTCCTAGGAATAATGGAAGGTGGACTCAAAAGAAGTGACGACAACAGCTGGGTAGCACCACTATAATTTAAAACACATAGACAACGTCTTCCTGACCTCCACTGCAGCGCAGTTTGGACGGGAAGCCAGAACTGAAAACAACTATGACAAATGTACAATTGTGAACTCACAGATTTTCCAAGTTTTCTAGCTGGAAGTCATTAATTCAAGCTGTTGCCCGTTTGAGTTGCACAGCATTTCCACATGAACTCAGATAAAAACAGTTCATGGCTGTAGGGGTTGGCACTACTGTCACAGAGCATACTCACTTGAAGAGCTCTCATGCTTCAGGAAAATCATAATACACACAGTGCAAGAGGAGGCATATACCCAAGAGTTTGCATTTTACAGAAGATTGAGCAACTTCCTAGAAAGAGCTCCCTCAAAATCTTAGACCCATTCATTGACAAAGACGGTCTTCTACGAGTCGGAGGACGCACAGCAGAGGCAGACCTACCACAAGACGAGAAGAAACCTCTCATTATTCCAGGCAAACACCACGTTGCATATTTGTTATCAGATACTACCATGAGGGAACCCAACATCAGAGTCGACTGTTTACTGAAGGCACAATACGTGCTGCTGGTTTCTGGATAGTTGAGGGTAAGAGGTGTGTAAGCAACCTCTTACCCACAACATTTAACATTTATCAACATTTATCAATGTGTCACCTGCCGTAGACTTCGGGGGCTGCCGTAGACACAGAAAATGTCTGAACTTCCTGCAGAGTGCCTCTCCACAGACCCTCCATTTACGAATGTTGGACTGGATGTTTCTGGTCCATGGGCGGTGTTTTCAAGACATACAAGAGGTGGTCTTGCTGACAGCAAACGCTGGGCTGTGATATTTACCTGTCTTGAGTGTAAGAGCTATACATATTGAAGTGATTGAAACCCTTGACACTTCAAGTTTCATAAATGCTCTTGGTGCATCCGCTCTGATTGTGCAACAAACTTTGTCGGTGCCTGTAAAGAGCTAAAGATCCCCTCTAACATCGACAACACTGCTGTTGAGAAGTTTCTTCAAGCTGCAGCTGGAGGTTTAATCATCCCCATGCCTCTCACATGGGTGGTTCTTGGGAGAGGATGATTGGAATGGTGAAAAAGATTTTGAATTCCACGTTCCTCCACCTGGGACCTCGTAAGTTAACCCATGAGGTACTTACCACCTTGATGGCAGAAGTGGCAGCTACTATTAATTCTAGACCTCTTGTTTCGGTGTCTACAGATCCTAGTGACCCTCTTATTCTTACACCAGCAACCCTTCTCATGCAGAAAGTGAGCCTTCCTTCTGCCCCGTGGGGGATTTTGGGGTCAAGGACCTTCACAGACAGCAGTGAACAAGTGCAGCACTTAGCTGAGACCTTTTGGGATCGATGGAGAAAACGGTATCTTCCTTCACTTCAACCACGCAGAAAGTGGCCATCTGATTGTCCTAATATTGAGCCTGGCAGTGTGGTGATGCTCAAGGATGTCCAGCTTAAATGGCCATCGGGAATAGTCACCCAGGTTTTTCCCCAGTAAGGACAGCAAAGTGGAAGTAAAAGCTTCAAGGAAGGAAGGGACTAAGTTTTTTGTACGACCTGTGACCGAGGTCATTCTCCTTCTTGTTCCTTCTGGAAAGACATTGTAATTATTACATTCGGGTTCTAGTGGTGTTCAGTCACGCCAGGCGGCGAGTGTTCTGTTACCGCATGCTGTTTTAAAACAACGGTGTTGGTCTACTACCACCTGCTGGCAGCATGTGGTATTGCACTATTTCTTCCCTGTCCGGTCAGGTGACTTACAGGAAGTTGTTTGGTTAATGGAGGCCGTTAGTGACATGTTGACAAGCTTTCATCCGCTGGCATCACCTCTCATCTTCAAGACTGCAGGCATTATCCGTATGTGTTAATGTTGTTCAGATTTCATTCAGTCATTTGCACATGCTATTTTTACAGAAAGATACTTACCAACTATTTCTGGTCCATTGACCTGCTGGAGCTGTTGTTACTATATCAATAGTATAATTAATCCAAGAAATGATTGAACTAATTATAAATAAATCAAATTTTAAAGTAGTAATTATATATAAAATAAAAAAATTATAACATTTCTGTAAAATGTATAACATGTATGTGTTTATGAAGTTTTAACACCTGTAGCAGGAGAGCTCTCCAAGGTGCTGAAACCCTCTGACCCTGTTCATCACTGGACAGCTCCATTTAACACCACCAGGGGGCGACATTCTAATCCGTGATCCATAAACCAGTTCAACACCAGCTTTATTCTCAACTCACAAACTCACACACTTCAGGGCTTTTCCTCACAGACAACTGGGGTTCTGTATGATGTTCCAGACAATAATACAACTTATTTAAAATAAAGATGACTTTAGATTTTACTGCTGTCTTTTCATCAATGCCACCATCTCCAACCCGTACAACATACCTTGAGCAAGGTACCGTCCCTGTCACTGCTCCCTGGGCGCTTCCAATATCTGCCCACTGCTGCACGGTGTTTGAGTGCATGGGTTAAATGCAGAGGTCGGGGGCAGCAGTAGCCTAGTGGTTAGAGAGTTGCCCCCGCATCGGAAGATTGTGGGTTCAATTCCCTCACAAGTAGGTTGTCCTGAGGTACTGTTGAGCAAGTCACTGCTATCCTATCACTAAGCAACCTATCACTGCTGCACGGTGTTTGTCTGCATGGGTTAAATGCAGAGGTCCAATTTCGTTGTGGTTCATGTGTGCTGTGCTGTGCTGTGACCTTGCAATGACAAGGGTTGTCACTTTCACTTAAAGCAGTTGCTATTTTTTAAACACGGCCTGAATTTCTTTAAGTCATCTTCAGGGATGTTTGTGTGTGTTTATTTCTACAGGGGTCATGGCTGAACATCAGGTTATGAGCATAACTGCATTTGTAGGAGACTCTGTACTGCTGCCTTGTGATATCCAATCAGATGTACCTGTGAAATTCTGTGAGATCAAAGAAGACATGAACGGTTACCAATCAGATATCGACCAGAGACGAGTCCAGCTGTTTAACACTCACTCTCCAGGAAATCTCTCTCTACTCATATCACACCTGACTGAAGAGGATGGAGGAGTGTACACATGTCTGCACTATTTAGAGGACATGGTTATAATTGTTTCCACGGTAACAGGTACACAGTTTATACTGAGCACAGAGTGATGCCCTTTGTGTTTAGTGATTTATTTTAGTCTGATTCTTAACTTGATGAACTTTGAAATAACTTTTGAAATTATTAATGGACTATTAATAGAAATCTGAGCTTAACATTAATATTTTTAGATTTTTAAATTTTAGGCAAACAGAGAGAATGAAGTTTGGATTAAACAGACAAGGTTACAAGGTGACAGAAATATTGCATAATATTAAATAGTTTAAAAAATGTTGCTGATTAAAGCTTTTTGTTCAAAACCTTTCAAAAGGTAGATTTTTCCTGTATATTTGCAGGTTTAAATAGAGACTTTTTGTGTGTGTGTGTTTAATGTCAGTGTATAAATGAGTAAAACAGAGAAAGGGAGTTTCTGGTCTCGATTCATAATTTCAAATGTAAAATTTGTTTCACACGACATTTTTAATACTTGTCACCTGGCGTTTTGACTTAAAAAAGAATTATATAAAAGAAACCCACCAACAATGTCATGAACTTTCAAACACTGACTTTTTCAGAGAAAGCTAATATTCTTCACCTCGGTAATAAACTACATGCTACTGAGGCCTTGCTGGAAGCTTGCCTGTCAGAGCTGGGCCCACTAACCTCACAGCCTGCCTCTTTAACCCAAAGGTAGTGAGATGTGTGGTCCTCCATGCTTTCTCTGTTAATATAGAACAGCCCTGTTTTGTTTGATGGCCTGCTCTTCTTGTTAGCTCCCTCCCTGACACTCCCTCAACACCAGGAGTGAAGCTTCAGCTCAACACTCCAGCGACTCCCCAATTACACCACATTAATCACGCAGGAGATGCAGCCACTTGGCTGAAGTCCAGTGCGAATGTGCAGCTTCCTATTTTACAAAAGACAATTCCAGATCACTCAGTGACTCCTGCAGCTCATATCCAAAACTAGAATCTCAGATTTGTAAACACCAAATGAAACACAGAGAAATATTCCTGCAGATCAGGAACTAAAAAAGGACAGCAGCCTATATCCAGATATATAGTTTATGTATAGATACTCTGGCCTGTCAGTCTTTCTACTCCATCTGTAAGTCACCCTTACACACAGAGCAAAAGGCGTCGTCACCCACAAGCACCCTGTGATGTCAACCACAGAAAAAAAAAAACAAAACAAAAAAAACAACAAAAAAAAGCAGGCTCTTGCTGTTGGTGCTTTTAACTAGTTCCTAAAACATAATGTGGCCTTTTCTGAGTGGTTGCTGTTTGTCCAGAGCTGCTCATTTTTCCCCCTTAGAAACACTGGTGGAGGATGGGTGACAAACCTTTAAAGCACATCAACCACAGTGACCAGTGTTCACTGCTGGGTCTCAGGTGTGGACCAGGATGTTGACCGTTTTAATGTCTGAGGGTAGTTTGATGCATTTCTTCCTCCTCACATCTCAGCACATTATGACTGGTCGTCTACAGAGGCTGTTAAACTAAATGTCATTTGTGTCTGTTTGCTGATGGTCAGATAAGAGTCTCTTCTCAGCACCTCTACTTCCGTTCTGTTGACTAGAGCGCACGGCTATATTTATTGTTAAGAGTGACGTGGCTCTTCTCTCTTTGTATGCACAGCGGCCAAACAGAAGGGTTCTAGATTAAGTAGATTAGATGTTGCCTGCAGTGTTTTTAGTGTGTATATTTGATCAAGGTCATCTTTTCCTCTCAGAGTAACACTCGTGTTTTCTGTTGATAAATATTCCTGTTAAAAAGATGTTTAAAAGATGTTCAAATTAACAGAATAAAATAGAAAGAATAAAAAGAAAGAAATGCAATAGTGACAAGTCACATTGCACTGACATCAGTTAGGCAGAAGTCAGGTGAAAGAAATGCATGCTGGGAACACCGTTATGATAACAGTACATTTACACACGCATTGCTTACTTGCAAAACTGATAAAGCAATGATCAGAGTGTGCAGATACCTGCAGATATAAATAGAACTTTATATCCTGTTTCATTGTAAAGATGACACTGATGAAATATGGAGATGATGTTTGCTCGTTTGCAGAGTTTATTTTTTATAAAATAAATGAGTGGATATAATAAATGAATTCATTCTGCAGAGACAAATACAAAGTTACAGACTGTCAGCACTCAGCGCCCAACCCCCAACAGAGTGTTACAGACACTCAGTAAAGAGGAAGCATTCGGCCACGCTGAGAGACCCTGAGAACCACAACGTATAGCTGTTATCATCTCTGATAGTAACACTTCAATAAAGCAGTAAATAACAGTCTAACTACTGAGGATAGTCACTGTTACTCTCTCAGAAATGTTTGAGGGACACTGGGGTGGAACCCCCTGCTTCACTGGGGTGGTTCCCTCGAGGATACACCTTCGGTACTTCAGTCAGGGAACATAATTACATCATTTTACACTGCAGTTCATTTTTGTTTTTGTATAAATGTTAATTAATTTAATTTAGAAGTAAAATATTAATATATATATATA
>CM029370.1:3023942-3051442 GCA_017165825.1 Hepsetus odoe
GATGCTGCATTGCCCATAAGAGCTTTTAATTTTTAGCAGACATGTGTTCTGTTTATAACACAAATATGGCCGTGCAGTCGTGTCAGTAGAAAGGAAGCAGAGGCCAGTGATGAGAAGAGAACCATATCTGACCATCAGCAAACAGACACAAATAAATCACTGGTGTTTCATTTCATGCTATAACTGACCAATCATAATGTGACGAGATGTGAAGAGGAGGAAAGGCATGATGGGAAAATGTTTCCCACAATAGCATCAAATGTAACCCTCAGAGATTAAGACTGTTAACATCACGGCCCACCTGATACTCGACACTGAACACTAGTCATTGTGCTGGATGTGCTTTAAAGGATCATTTAATCACCCCTCCCCCCACCAGTATCTCTGAGAGGCCAGTCAGAGGAAGTAGAAGCTAAACCACATTTCGCCAGAGCAAACGCAGGAAACACGTGTGGGGACGAGTGTGTTTGTATGCTAGCAGGCCACAATGTGAGTTTATTGACTTTCAGATAAATTATATTATAAGATTAGCAGTTGTGGACAAACGGCAACCACAAAAAGTCAGATCACGTCTTAGAAGCTAAAGAACTGTAGACTTCTCAAGGCCGAGTCTTAGATTAAGCTCATCTTTAGTTTAAACACTGGTTAAGGGGGGGCACCAACAACAACAACCTGCAAAGGTCAGTTTACCTTGTATTTACATTTACTGGTTATTTTGCTGTACGACACTGTATAGATTTCTTTTCTTCTACAGTTATTGTCGTCTACAGTCTTTTGATCAATCCCTCTACTCATTCATGGAAACACAACTTCACAGAAGCATCACTGACCAGATTATCTGAGTAACTGACCACCGTCACAGACGCTGTAGTGTAGTTGGTGTTGGGAAGCTTTTTGAAACAGCAATACAAAGTGTTTATCCAATCATTCTTCATCAAGATTAATAACCTGCATACCTCATCATGTTATTTATAGATAAACCAGTTTTTCATGGCTTTTACAGTTTATTTAAGAAACAAAGGTGAGCACTGATAAAATAATATATGGTATTAATTATTTAAAAGAAATTAGTTTTTGAGCAATGAGCAAGTTTAATTTCATCACGATTAAAGCAAAATGCATGACAAGTTGAACACTAAATTAGGAAATTTGCGCAAAAGACAAAAACATATTTATATACAGAACTGTGCAAAAGTTTTAGGCAGGTGTGGAAGAAATGCTGTAAATGCTTTCAGAAATGGAAGTGTTGATCATCCTGCTGATGCAGAACTACCTTGTGTCTTGTTGCTGTGCTCAATCTTGCCATGACATGAAACTGTCTTCCACAACCTCACCTTGGTAGCAGAGTTGGGCTGTTCCTCACCCAGTTTTAAGCCTCCTGCACAGCTGTGTCTGTTTCAGTTCATGACTGTGTTTCAACCTTCGTGTGACATTGATGATCATCAGCAGCTGTTTGGTAAAACTGGTTGATCATACGCCAACTATAATCCTATAGAATCCCTGACTTTGTGCAAGTGTACCTAGAAGAACTGATGCTGGTTTGAAGGCAAAAGGCAGTAACACCAAATATTGATTTGATTTAGATTTTTCTTTTTTTCGCTCACTTGCATTTTGTAAATTGATAAAAAATAAACAATCATTAATTATATTTCTGAAAGCATTCTTTGTTTACAGCATTTTTTCACACCTGCCTAAAACTTTTGCACAGTACTGTATATAAATGATTTTGCAGTTTTACATGGCAAATGAGGTCAGAGTTAAACAGCAATAAACAATCAATATTCTTAAAAAACAAAATATGTGAACAGGATATTTATATCCAATCAGAACCAAAAAAAGAGTTTTGTGGGAGTGGGTTGGTCTAGTGGTAGGACACTCATCTATTGACCAAGAGATCACCAGTTCAAATCGCACTACCAGCACTACTACCATTGGGTTCCTGAGCAAAACCCTCAACCCCAAGTTGCTCCAGGGAGTCTGTCCCTGTAGTCAGGAACTGTGAGTCATAAGAGCGTCTGCTAAATGCAGTAAATGTGCATGTGTTATTTAAGTTTAATGCTGGCATATTCTGTCTCAGTCTCAGTGTCCATCGGTGTGGGAGCTGGTGTTGTTTTTGTGCTGACGACTACAGAGGAGTACGTCACTTCATCCTGCAGTAAATACACAACAACAAACATCATTAAAGCACAAACTCACCTGCAAAACAGATGCTCAGAATGGTACCCACCAGCTCTTCTGCTTGTTGACGCTTGCTTTTCAGGCTTACTGTACAGCACCTCAGAATCACTCTGTAAAAGCACACATTTGACCAGTCAACACGTTTAAACACACACATATACACAGATAGATGCTAGATGCCATTTTACTCATGAGAGGTCATGGCAGGTTCTCCCTGTCACTAACATCATGGTTACTTTTCCAGCAAATATATTAATGGATACAATCTGTCATGATAACTTGTGACACGACATGACATAATATGTTTATAGCAGAGATAAGTCAATGTTATATTGTAGTGAAAGTGAAATTGACTATTTGACATTGTGAAACACAGCACACTGTGACACACAATAAAATGCAAACTCTGCTTTTCAACCACACACACTGTGCACTAGGGGGCAGTTATGTCCTGTGGCTGGGGAGTAGTGTCGGGGACGGTACCTTGCCAGAACCTCAGGCCAACCTACTGGTCTGGGATTCAAACCCATGCCCTTCTGATTTGGGGGCCTAGTCCCTAAACACTAGGGCACTGCTGCCTCTTCTTGCACTGACACCACACCTTGTACCTACAGCTGGATGTTAGCTAAAGAGGATAAAGCAAATTCTGATCACAGTGGGAAAAAAGTGAAACTGAGCAGTGATGGAAGGGCAAAAAAAAAATCCACACAGACTAGGCAGAAATTTCCAGAAATGTTTATATCCAGCTGCATTGGACTGTTTCTTTAGGAAAATCTCTCAGGAAACCTTTGATTGATTAAGCCTGTAAACAGTCTAGATGAAAGTGAAAGTGACTAGCTGTCTTTGTGAAATAGCACAGCACACAGAGAAGCACAACAAAATGCAACCTCTGCTTTTAACCCCCACACACTGCATCACCTAAATGCTGTAAATGTAATTTCTTTATTTTTCGCTGCAAAAAGGAGTGTTTGAAGTTCTTCCAGTCTTACCTGTGTCTCCTGACCTCCCCTCTGTCCTGTTTTCCTCTCACAGCTCTCCATCTGCACTTTTCTCTGAGCTGCAGAATCAAACCAGACCCTCACACACTGCACAGAGCTCCAGCACTGAGTGTGTTCATGAGCAAAACCAACAGTGTGAGTTCAAATGGCCAACAAAAAAGGACTTTAGACATGCTGGCCATGACTTGCACAGAAATGAATAAATGTAATTATAACTTTAAAACATGATATTGTTCATGATCACCTACTAATATCTATGATCAGATTTCACTTTAAAGCTTTATTTGTCTTTGTCCTCTATATTTTAGTGTGTATAAATGAAATGAATGCTTGTGATTGGACTGGTTTTACCATCGATCACTGAAGTGTGTTGGTTTGGTTTGGAGGAGTTGAATCCTCTGCAGGGAGAAAAAGAGAGACTAAGTGAACTGAAATAAATGATACATGTTTAGTGTTCACCTGCCCTGCACTTGTTACAGCAGAATATATACTTTTGTTTGTAATTAAAAATAAAATCTTTACATACTGATGTTTCCTTATTTCTCACTGATGTGTTTGAGGTAATAACATGATTGCACCTTTTGTATTCTGTGAAGACGTACTTGTAAATGGTTCAGAAGTAACTGTTCGGGTTGTACTGGTGACCCTTCAAGCAGATTTTGTAGATGTTTTTGGGTGTCCTGCAGACAGAAAAGGACCAATTCAGCTGCACATAATAAAGGATTAGTGTTTAATGTCTTCTTTCTCTGTAACTGCAGAATAAACACACGCACATCCTGTCTAAAGAAATGATGCTCAGTTTGGTGCTTGTTGGTGGTGAGTTGGGAACATGGTTGACCCTCACAAAGATCTTAACATCGATTGGCAGGTATTTGGGGTTTAGTTCAGTAGCGCTAATTTACATTTAACCGTCCAGATACTTGTTTCCATTTGGGCATTGAGGTTTAGCGCCACTTCATATTGTTATAATGTCTCAGATCGGGGGTTCGAACCCCTTCCCAATGGGTTGCCCTGAGGTACCCTTGAGCAAGGTGCCGTCCCCGTCCCGCTCCTCCCTGCGATGGGCTGGCGACCTGTCCAGGGTGCGTCCCCCGTCCTCGCCCTGTGTGCGCTGGGTTGGACACCAGCACCCCCCCATGACCCCGTTTGGGACAAGCGGCAGAAGATGGATGGATGGATGGATAATGTCTCAGCAACTGGATTTGTGAAGAACATTTTGCTCTAAACCATCAATCGTCCACATTCTGATCATAATTTTACAAAATAGTTGAAAGAATATTTTTTATTACAAGGTCATTGACTGTGAGAGACTAATCCCACATATGAGATCAGGTGGAAATGACTTTTCTAGGAAACACTTTCTCCATGATTTATACATTAATAAATGGAACAAGGATGAGTTCAGTTATTGGCTGAATAACACGTCCTTATACAGATTTACCGAATTAACACAGAACAGAAACGAACCAAAAAGGAGATCAAAAACATTTAAACTAGAAACTACAGACACAATAAAACAACAAATAAATGCTACATGATAAAAAATACAGCCCAAAAATCCCAAGAAAATCAATGCGGTTTTAATCAATGGCATATTAAAAAATATTTAACATAAATATAATATTTCAACAAGTTAGCATACATTGAATAAGTTTAGTTTAAAGCAAAAAAAAACAACATTCCATTGACTTTATTAAAAAAGACCTATATACATTTTATATACAGTACAGCGTTCCTCCAAGACTGACGCTATACATAAGACTCATCACATAGAACACTTTATACTACATTTTTTTAGTATACTTTATATACATTCTTTTTTCTTAAATCTAATATTTAAAATCTCAGACAACCACAAATATAAACAAAAAAACTAATGAAAACTAATCTGACTGCTAATAAAGTACTTCAAGCAGAAAACTCTGATTTGAATCCCATATGACATCAGCAACAAAAAGAACGATATAGTTTTGCTTTTTATTACTCAAACTGTAGAAAATCTGTCAGAATACTCATCACACTGCTTAAAAAAAGATATAGCGTGGGACTCAAACAATCAGTGACATTCTGGTCGATCTAAACATCAAAAAACTGTGAACATTTACACAAACGAGACGCTTCAGTCAGTAAAGCAACCTTGACTCTACCCTCACTGTAAACATTATCAGATCCACTGATCATGTAGAGGCACTCTGGAGTTTAAACCATCTGTTCCTCTGCAGCACTTGTTAACTGCTTTTATCCACTTCATCAGTGGACAGTGTGTGTGTGTGTGTGTGTGTGTGTGTGTGTGTGTGTGTGTGTGTGTGTGTGTGTGTGTGTGAAACTGATCACTTAAGAAAAGACTAGAGAATCACTAACATACACTGTGCAGCTTCAGATGAAGGACATCAGTGACTTTATAAGATCATTGAGAGAAACAGATGGACGACAGTGTATAAACTGTGAATAGAACAGTCTGTTCAGTGGGATTATAAAATGGAAATGTTTGGAGACTGAAATGTCGTATTAATCCACCACAGTAATTATGATCCTGATGCTACTGTTTAAACACCCAAACAACAGAAGAGTTTCAGCAGGAAGTCCTTCATGGATCTTTAATAAAGAAAGGACTCAAACATCATGTTCAGCTGAACCACTAAACTGACAGAACTAGAAACACATTTCAGTGTTTTCCTTCATCATTGAGTGATGAGTATGAATTTACACTCCTCCTTCCTCTACACTCATCAGTTTAACCAGTGATTCACTATTAATACAACTATTACTGTCACTGCAGGAGTGAAGCTGAACTACCAACAGTGTAGAATTAGTCTGGAATATAAAGTGGAGTTTAAATCTAAACCTTGTACACAGTTTCAGTTTACATCACTGCTCACCTTCAAATAATCATTTAAAACAGATGAGAACTCTAGTTTACAGTGTTGAGTAGATTCAGACACACCTAAGACTGAGAGTAAATATATTTATAGTGAAAACACAAGTGTAGAACCGAATGTGTTTAATCTGGTTCTTCACTGCACTGTGGATGTGGATCAATCAAGTGTTTTACCTTCAACAGTGAGACTGATGTAGATGTATTCACCCCCTTCAACTTCACACCTGTAATCTCCTCCATCCTCTTCAGTCAGGAGTGATATGAGTAGAGAGAGATTTCCTGGAGAGTGAGTGTTAAACAGCTGAACTCTGTTTCTGTACTGATCACTATTATTGGAAATCACACCCCATGTCTCTCCATTTATACTGTCTTTCTCCCAGGTGAGTTTCTCAGGTGTGGAGTGGAGATCAGAGCAGGAACAGGGCAGCAGTACTGACTCTCCTGTGTATCCAGTGATATATTTTGTGCTCCAAGAGTCTTCCAGTGAGCAGCCTGCAGAAACACACCAGTTAATGATCTTCACTATCAGACCCCCTGTATATGTGGAAGTGCTTTACAGTTTGATGTTCTCACATCATTCCATCATCACGTGTGTCACATGGTCAAACAGAAACAGGGTTTTCTTTTTAAAGACATTGATATAAAAGACATGTTTGATCAGCCAAGTTTCTCATCAGTGTTCTAACTTGCTCCACCATCTAATGTCTGATCTGTTATGTCTTTCAGAAACGTCAGTTTAAGAGGAGAAACTGACCTAACAGTGAAGACACTTTACTGCCAGAATGAATATCCGAGGTGGGAACTTATCAGGGATGAGGTGTGTTTTGGGCACGTTAGAGGGTGCTCTGTTCTGACTGAGCACACCTGAGCTCATAAAGGCACAGATGTGCTTCATTGGGGCTGCTATTTAAGCCCCGATGAGTCAGAACAGAGCGCGGCGTTCAAAACCTCTGAGTCTGAAAAACTCATGAGCTGTGATAAAGTTAACAGCCCTTTAGCAGTGATACAGACATTCTATTTCACATGTGATACCAAGCTGGAGTAAGAGTTAAAAATTTGATAGCTCATACAGGAGGGTCAGGACTGCTGTCCTGCTGCTGCTCCCACGTCCACTCTAAACCTCAGAACTTCAGCTGGAGGAGACACAAACCAATCAGTGGACACTGGGAATGGACACCACTGAGAGTGATCAGCACAGAAACACAGTTCAGCTGTTTAACACTCATAAAATAATAATGATAGAAAAACACTTTATTATATTCATCTGTCTTGTTTCTACACTCATTTCCCATTTCATCACATTGGGAGCTTCACTGACTGATTCTCTGTATTTTATTAAACCCTTCTATTAATCAGAGGTCAGGACCCCTGCAGGACCACCACTGACATAACACTGAAGTGTGTGTGTGTGTGTGTGTGTGCGTGTGTGTGTGTATGTGTGTGTGTGTCCACACACTGTCCTTTGTATTAGACTCCTCTAACCTGATGGCTGACCTGCAGATCAGTAAAGTTACTGATTGTTCATCAAAAACTGCACAAAATGTTCTTCATCTTCTAGTCTATCAGTTATCAGTCTCTCTCTCTCTCTCTCTCTCTCTCTCTCTCTCTCTCTCTCCTTCTCTCTCTCTCTCACACACACACACACACACACACACACCTCAGTGCTGTGTCCCAGTTGAGCAGTGATGTAAACTGAAACTGTGCACGAGGTTCAGATTTAAGCTCCACTTTATATTCCAGACTAATTCTACACTGTTGGTAGTTCAGCTTCACTCCTGCAGTGACAGTAATAGTTGTATTAATAGTGAATCACTGGTTAAATTGATGAGTGTAGAGGAAGGAGGAGTGTAAATTCATACTCATCACTCACTGATGAAGGAAAACACTGAAATGAAACTTCTGCTTGGACGTTGCCCATCTCGCTCCATGTTCATAATGGGATCATTCCCAACATGAGCTCTTATAACTGGACATTAAAAAGATCAGCCGACACCTGAACACCTGCTTAGGATCCCGGTTTGGTCTGATTTAATTCTGATTTGTATTTGATTAGATGTTCTATTTGAGAAGGTCTGAACGGAGCAGAAACTGCAGTAATTCAGTTCTGAATTAATTCTGATGACTGTCTGTAAACGTGTTCATGAAATAAACTCTGAAAATGGAAGGTTTTGATGGGGTGGAGTTTAAGTGAGAAAAGCACCATGAATTTAGTCGCTGAAAGTGTTTTGGTTGCGAAATATAAAAAGGATATGATGGACATGTTTGTCCTCATGAACTGGTGTTAAGGTAGATGTGAGATTTTTAAAGAAAAGGGTGTTAGTTTAAAAAAAGGCTAAAGTTATAGTAAACACATTATAATAAGCAGCAGGGCTCCGACCCACCTGGCAGACTGGTTCTGATGTCAGGGACAGGTCCAATTCCTTAATCAAATAAATGATTAAGATAAATGGACATGCTGTGTGGACAATGTCTTACACTTTATTTGATTCAGAAATTTGTAAGAGAGACGGGAACTGATCACATGACCTCTAGCAAGCAGTAGACACTGAAAACACCCCGGAATCAGAAACACAGTAATAAAGGGACTGTAACAGTGACGCGGTGCGGGTTGGACATCAGTGTGGAGCCAGGAGTCAGGAACATAACTTTATTATTCATAGTTACTAAAACAAGATACAAGGAACTGCAGTTGAGACCAAAACAAGAAACCAGGAACTGCAGTCGTGACCAAAACAATATAAAGGACCTGTCAAAGCCACCATTAACTTCAGGCTTCACCCTGAGAGAGCCGCGCTCTGTTCTGACTCATCGGGGCTTAAATAGCAGCCCCAATGTAGCACACCTGTGCCTTCATGAGCTCAGGTGTGCTCAGTCAGAACAGAGCACCCTCTACCGTGCCTAAAACACACCTCACCCCTGACATTCACCTTGGTGACAGTGATCTTTCTCCATGTTCTAATAGCTGTGGTCTATCACACCAAGAGAACCAATGATACAAACTATATAATCAAACTCTGATAATCATTGTAATGATTTCATGTGTGTTCACTGACCAAAATAACTGATTCCAATCCATCAGATCCTGCTGATCTGATCCTGAGATGAAGAGTGATCAGTTTAGAGTAGTGCAGTTCTGCATCGCTGTCATGAATTCACCATAAAACAAATAAACATGTTGAAGAATACAAGCTGAAATATTATTATTTTTATGATTTTTATGGCTATTATTATGGTTATTATTATTATTATTATTATTATTATTATTATTATTTTGTCTTCATAAATTATTGTTTAGGTTGCGAAATATAAAAAGGATTTGATGGACAGGTTTGTCCTCATGAACTGGTGTTAAGGTAGATGTGAGATGTTTAAAGAAAATGGTGTTAGTTTAAAAAAAGGCTAAAGTTATAGTAAACACATTATAATAAGCAGCAGGGCTCCGACCCACCTGGCAGACTGGTTCTGATGTCAGGGACAGGTCCAGTTCCTTAATCAAATAAATGATGAAGATAAATGGACATGCTGAGTGGACAATTCCTTACACTTTATTTGATTCAGAAATTTGTAAGAGAGACGGGAACTGATCACAGGGACTTTGAATGTTGGCAGCATGACTGGTAAAGGTAGAGAATTAGCTGATATGATGGAGAGAAGAAAGGTTGACATTTAGTGTGTGCAAGAGACTAGATGGAAGGGTAGTAAGGCCAGGTGTATTGGAGGGGGGTTTAAACTGTTCTACCATGGTGTGGATAGAAGGAGGAATAGAGTAGGTGTTATCCTGAAGGAAGAGTTTGTGGAGAGTGTTTTGGAAGTGAAGAGGGTGTCAGGGAGGGTGATGAGTTTGAAGCTGGAAGTTGAAGGTGTGATAATGAATGTTGTTAGTGCTTATGCTCCACAAGTTGGTTGTAAGATGAAAGAGAAGGAAAAATTCTGGAGTGAGTTAGATGAAGTGATAGAGAGTGTACCCAGGGGAGAGAGAGTGATGATTGGTGCAGATTTTAATGGTCATGTTGGTGAAGGGAACAGAGGTGATGAGGAGGTGATGGGTAGGCATGGTGTCAAGGAGAGGAATGCTGAAGGTCAGATGGTTGTTGATTTTGCAAAAAGGATGGAAATGGCTGTAGTTAATACTAATTTTAAGAAGAGAGAGGAGCACAGGGTGTCGTATAAGAGTGGAGGAAGATGCTCACAGGTGGATTATATTCTTTGCAGGAGGGTCAGTTTGAAAGAGATCAGAGACTGCAAAGTAGTGACAGTGGAGAGTGTCGCTAAACGGCATAGGATGGTGGTCTGTAGGATGACCTTGGAGGTCAAAAAGAGGAGGAAAGTGAGGGCAGAGTCGAGGATCAAGTGGTGGAAGCTGAAGGAGGAGGACTGTAAGGTGGAATTCAGGCAGGAGTTAACACGGGCACTGGGAGGTGTTGAAGAGCTACCGGATTGCTGGGAAACTACTGCAGAAGTGATAAGGCAGACGACTAGAAATGTACTTGGTGTGACATCTGGAAGGAAGAAGGAGGATAAGGAAACCTGGTGGTGGAACCAAGAAGTCCAGGAGTGTATTCAAAAGAAGAGGGAGGCAAAGAAGACATGGGACAGTAAGAGAGATGAAGAAAGTAGACAGGCGTACAAGGAGATGAACCGCAGGGCGAAGAAAGCAGTGGTGAAGGCCAAAGATAAGGTGTTTTGGTGAATTGTATGAGAGATTGGACAGTAAAGAGGGAGAAAAGGACCTTTACCGATTGGCTAGACAGAGAGACAGATCTGGGAAAGATGTGCTACAGGTCAGGGCGATTAAAGATAGAAATGGTAACGTACTCACAGGTGAACAGAGTGTGTTGAGCAGATGGAAGGAATACTTTGAGGAGCTGATGAATGAAGAAAATGAGAGAGAGAGAAGACTGGATGATGTGAGAAGAGTTAACCAGGAAGTGCAGCAAATAAACATGATGGAAGTAAGGGCAGCGATGAAGAGGATGAAGAATGGAAAGGCTGTTGAACCGGATGACATACCAGTGGAAGCATGGAGATGTTTAGGGGAGATGGCAGTTGAGTTTCTGACCAGATTGTTTAACACAATCTTGGCAAGTGAGAAGATGCCTCAGGAGTGGAGATGAAGTGTACTGGTACCGATCTTCAAGAATAAGGGTGATGCACAGAGCTGTAGTAACTATAGAGGGATAAAGTTGATCAGCCACACCATGAAGTTATGGGAAAGAGTAGTAGAAGCTAGGTTAAGAAAAGAGGTGAGGATCAGTGAACAGCAGTATGGTTTTATGCCGAGAAAGAGCACCACAGATGCAATGTTTGCTCTGAGGGTGTTGATGGAGAAGTACAGAGAAGGTCAGAAGGAGCTGCATTGTGCCTTTGTGGATTTGGAGAAAGCATATGACAGGGTGCCTAGAGAGGAGTTGTGGTTTTGTATGAGGAAGACTGGTGTTACAGAGAAGTATGTGAGAGTAGTTCAGGATATGTATGATGGCAGTGTAACAATGGTGAGATCAGTGGGAGTGACTGATGCATTTAAGGTAGAGGTTGGATTACATCAAGGATCAGCACTGAGCCCATTCTTGTTTGCAATAGTAAATAAATTATTATTTATTTGCTCATGAAAGTGATGAATTGCCCTTCACGGTGCTGGAAATACCGTTGCTATGGAGAGACCAGCCCAGAGAGTAGAACCTCTTTCAAAACAACTTACAGTTTTCTGCAACACATCACATAGGAGAACAAGTCACCTCCATCGAGCTCACTAAAAAAACAAAGTGAATTAATTATTGAACTTCTATTGTATGTATTATAACCATAAGTCAAAGTGAAAGTGACATTGTCATTGTGAAACAAAGCACAGCACAGAGTGAAACACAATGAAATGCATCGCTGGCACTTAACGCTCACACACTGTGCAGCATGGAGCAGCCATATCCTGCACCTGGAGAGAAGTGATGGTGACTTTACCTTGCTCAGGGATACCTTTGGGCAACCTACTGGTCTGGGATTTGAACCCATGAGCTTCCAGTCTTGGCACTGGGTGTCAATACTTTCCCATTGCTGTCTTACACGTAATTATATTTGTCAGTAAAACCAATCACGACTTATGTTATTTCCACACATAAGGCTTGTTTCTGTGCTAGTCTCAAACCACTAGACTATGTGGCCTAATGTTTAGGGACTAGGCTACAAAACTGGAAAGTTGTGGGTTTGCATTTCATTGTGATTCAGCAAAGACACACCACACTCGCACATGGACTGGACATGAAACCTTTTCATTTCAAGCAGTCACAAAAGCTTTTATAATCATGTGTGTGTATGTGTGGTTGTTTGTGTTTCGCTGTGGGCTTGTGTCTAAGCTCTGCAAAATCTACTGCAACATGGAAGCAGAAGTGATTCCCTTGACTTGCAGGATGTAACGTGACGTGGTTAAGTTTGTCGTGAAAGTAGATTTTCAGTTGAATCTTTTTTTCACAGCTCCTCTGAGCTGCAGGGACATTAGAGTGTGTTCAGCTCCAGTGAAGAGCTGCTGAGAGAATTATGTACTCAGTGTGTGTGTGCAGCACTAGTGTAGGGCTGGTGTGCATCTGTCAGTGTGCTGTGAAGTCAGTGTTGTTCTAATAGTGAGAATGTTGCTGAGTTTTTATCTTCTCTTCATGGAGCTTCACGTCACTGAAGGTGAGAGACATTGTTTTCTTCTTACTAATGGCATAGAAATACTGTCACTTTGACTACTATGAAAACAATTTCTCCACGTACACTGTGTCAGTATTTCATGATCAACGTACAAATACAGTGTCATGGGGTTTGCTCTGACAATAACGCTCAATATTCATGAACTGTAGAATAAATCACAATTAACATCTAATGAACTCCATCATAACCTTAAAGCTCCTCATAGCCATGTCCTGATAACCTCTTTATTATTTGTTTGTTTACTGGTTCTCTGGCTTGTATATCATTTCTAGACATCTATCTGACAAGTCTGATGTAAATTCCAAAGCACTTGATAGAAGTTTTTAAAAAGTAAGTCATATGAAATAAATTACAGGTTCTAGGCATTATGCTGTATTATGCTGTATACTCTGAACTCAGTTCAGTATTTATGTTCCTTCTTTAAACTGAAATATACTTACAGTAACTTTTAATGTGTTTGAACAAAACACCTAAATCTGGAAAGTAAAATAATACTTTAAACGCCCATAAAAGTTAATATAGTGTTTAATATTTAGTTCATGTAATCTTACATCTAAGTTTACACAATAAAGTGCAGCATAAAGATTCTGATTTACACCAAACCCACTTTACATTACTGCACATCCATGTTTGAACACTTTACACAACAGAGGCATCAGGCTGGCGTGTGAAATGTGTCAGTACTGAACTCAGACTGTATAATGATGTAATAATGAAGGGGTTTAAACACAACAGCACTTTATTAAACACAACATTTTATTAGAACTATATACAGAAACACACACAATAATAAACACAACACTGCAATAATGATCATCAGATACTAATAATAGTTCAGTTCATTAAAATAATTATAATTAATTAAGGTGAAGGAGGAGGAGTCTGCAGGATTCACGTTGTTTCTGAAAAAAAACACAAAGCAGGTTAATGTTCAAGCACACAGACACACACACACACCCACCCACACACACACACACACACACACATACATACATACTACTAATAATACTGTAATTAATTAAGATAATCATAATTAATTAAAGTGAAGGGAGGAGGACTCATGTGCTGTAGGATACATGCTGTTGTTCAAACAGAAGTTTCTGAAATGAGAAAGCACAAGAAAGCATGTTACTGTACAAGCACACACACACACACACACACACACACACACGCACACACACACACACACACACAAAGCTGAAAGTAATGAGTGTGAGTTAGTTTTGTATGTTTGGTGAATCTTCCGTTACTTTACAGGTGAACACTGTGTTTGGAAAACAACAGGGTTTGTGCTGAACTGTCACTTTAACCGATCACACACACATTCCCGAGACACCACACACACTATACACACTCTTTCTTACACACTCATTTACCTGCTTTCTGTTCAGAAGATCACTAATCCTGAACTGCAGCTGCTGCTTCTCCTGCATCTTCTGTCAGAAACAAACACACACAGTGATGTGATAAAAATGTGTTTTAATAAATAAAGTAAAGAACCTGTTCACACAGTTCTTCAGGTCACTGTGAACCTCTAACACTGAGTCAACAGGACGACATTCTGTGTGGAAGGACTCGTGTCCCACACTCTAGGGACTGGGAGGTGGGTGGACTGGGAGGTGGGTGGACTGGGAGTTTTGAAATAGTGTTCATGTTACAAAACTTTAAAGTGGAGAAAATTATGTTTTTATAATCTGACATTTTCCCCTTTAACTTAATTTAAGAGTGAAAATGTAAACAGTGAAGCTACTTTACACTTTACACCAGATCATAAATCTGAACAAAAGACACAGGAAGTGGTTCAAACTCACTTTGTGCAGCAGTTCAGACTTTTTACAGATCAGCCAGTTGAGCGCTTTCACTTTGCTCTGTGAAACAGACACGAACAGTAGCAGTTCAGAACCTTTCAGCAGAAAATAATAATAAAAAAATAATAATAATAGTAATAATAAATACTGGTTAGATCACAGGCATTAATTTCAATACACAAACATCCTGTTCAGTGCTTAGTGTGGGTAGGACTGCACACACACACACACACACACACACACACACACACACACACACACACACACACACCACACACACACACACACACACACACACACACACACAGCCTTACCTGCACAGTGTTCACAATTCTGAATAGTTAATAGTAGGAAGAACAAGTTTGAAAAGAAATACAGGAAGTAAACATGTTACAAACAAGTGAATTTGGAATTTGGTTTGTAATGTGTGTCCTTGTTCTTTCAGTGAGGAGTGCACATGTTTCCATGTTTCCTTCCACCGTCCTACTGCCCAAAGATATGAATATCAGGTGGATTGGAGATGCTAAATTGCCCCCTAGATGTGAGTGTGTGTGTTGTTTGTGTGTCTGGGATAGGCTCAAGGATCACCAGCATTCCTAATCAGGACAAGCGGCTCAGAAAATGAGTGAGAGAGAGTGAGTTATGTAATGTATTACATGCTTTGGATGTTGAAATAATGTCAAATCTAAGCTTTATGTCCACCATGATATGTGTTGCATTTCTAAATGTTGGCTACATGTCTTAAACATGAATAAATCAACTAATCAGAAATCTATAAGAACAGAATTTGTTTCAGTTTATTGTTTTTTATACAGTTTTGTAAAGTCTCCCTTACACATAAAAAGATTTCCCACAAGCACCCTATGTTGCCATGGCCACCACAGCAGTGTGAAATTGAGAAACAGTTGAAATAAGGGCTGACCACAGTCCACCAGTCACACTGCACTGAGACCAGCTGTTCAGATGTGAGGAGAAAGAGATGCATGATGGGAACATACTGCCTCATGATGAAAATAGACGTCTTTGCAATTATGCACATTGTTATCTGCTAAACTCAGTAATAATTGTTAAAGCATTGCTGAATACCTGTGGATGCACTAAAATATATAGTAAGAAATCTTTTACAGAATTTCTAATAAAAAGAATTGACATCACCAATGGTGGATCAGTTGTGCAGGGATGGTGGATGGTTGCTTATTTCAACAGTTTTTTCTTTTTCGATGAAACTGATGAATTCATTTTGTGGACAAAACACAAATGCATTTGAAATTTCAGACTTTCAACACTCAGTAC
Organism: Hepsetus odoe; assembly: GCA_017165825.1. Lineage (NCBI taxonomy): Eukaryota > Metazoa > Chordata > Actinopteri > Characiformes > Hepsetidae > Hepsetus > Hepsetus odoe. Next base: position 3,039,782 of record CM029370.1, read on the forward strand.
ACAAACCCCAACAGTGCCGGTAAGAAATTGAGTAAAGAGGAAGCACTGAGTTTCCCTGAAAAACAAGAACATTTGCTAATGTTTTCATGTGTTGAAGGCACTACTTCATATTAAATGACTGTCACACTGCACTGAGACCAGCTAAGCATAAGTGAGGAGAAAAACACAAAAAGAACTATTCTTGTCATTGTGAAACAGCACCACACACAGTGAACCATGAAATTCAACCTCTGCGTTTTACCCATACACCCCGTGCTGCAGGGGGCAGCTATTTAAAGTGCCCAGGGAGCAGTGATGGTACCTTGCTCAAGGGCACCTCAGGGCAACCTAATGGTCTGGGATTCAAACGCACGACTTTCCGATCCTGAGGCCTAGTCCTTGAATATACATATATGATTATACCTAATGTCACTGATGGTGGATCAGTAGTATATTTTAAAGGATTTAAATTGGTAAAATGTCTGCTCATTTCAATTGTTTATTTATTTACTTCTATTTTAGATTTATTTAAACTAATTCAAATAATGAATTCATTCTGCAGAAAATTGCGTATGAACTTACTGGCTTTCAACACTCAACCCCCGACAGTGTGGTTTAGACACCAAGTAAAGAGGAATCACTCTGAGCATCCTTGCGAAACAAAAAAAATGTGTCGGTGGCACCACTTTATATTAAGTGACTTTAATTCCTGTTCAGTAAAACTTTAATAATGCATCAAGTAACCATTTAAGTACTGGTGATATTCAGTACTTTAGTTACAGAACATCATTCCATCCTTTTTCACTGCAGTTCACTTGTTTTTGCATAAATGTTCATCTTTGCCTCTCAGAGTTTTTTGCTGATAAATATTCCTGTTAAAAGTTTAAACGGTTTTCACATGAACAGATCAGCTGAGGGGAAAGTACAGAGTTAGTTTGGATAAACAGTGTGTTTATGTACAGATACGCTGGCCTCTCAGTCTTTCTACTCCATCTTTAAGTCTCCCTTACAAACAGAGCAGCGTCACCCACAAGAACCTTGTGACAATAATCACAGCTGACCACAGCTAAGAAAGAAAGAAAGAAAGAAAGAAAGAAAGAAAGAAAGAAAGAAAGAAAGAAAGAGAAAGAAAAAACTGCAGATGACTACAAATGACACTGGACTGAGATCATCCTGTTCCTCTTTGCACAAAGGTGCAGATACTGGTCCTGCTGATGGGTTAAGGACCTCTGCAGGGTCCTGGTATCGCCTCAAGCTACCAGACATTGATCCTGTTCTAAAGCAAAACTAATTAAAAGCAGTCAGAAAAATAGGAGGGAAAAAATGTCTGTGGCATCCATCTGCAAAACCCATTCCTGTTGTTGGGGTCACCTTTTCTGCCCCTTAAGTTCACCTGTCGTTAATTTTATCAACACCAAAACAGCTAACACTAATTAACAACCCCCACTGCTACTTACTGACCAGATCAATATCCCAGAGGTTTAACTGACCTGATACTCTACTCTCATTAAAAAGTGTTAAACTCTTTTTAGCAGTGTGTATTATAAGAGTATAAGGAAGAGTCTTAGATTAAGCTCATCTTTAGTTTAAACAGTGGTCAGTGGGGGGCTGGAATGATCTGTGATAGACGGGAACCAGCGTGAGTAAAAATCAAGGTTTACGAGACAGTAGTGAGATGAGCTATGTTGTACGGGTTGGAGATGGTAGCAATGATGAAAAGATACGAGGCAGAGCTGGACGTGTCAGAGTTAAAGATGCTGAGATTTTTGTTGGGTGTGATGAGGATGGACAGGATTAGAAATGAGTATATATGATGGACAGATCAGGTTAGACGTTTTGGAGACCATAACCATAGTGGGGAAGCAAGGTTGCGTTTGTTTGGACATGTCCAGAGCAGAGATGAGGATTATATTTGGAGGAGGATGTTGAAGATGGAGCTGCCAGGAAAGAGGAGAAGTGGAAGACCAAAGAGGAGGTTTATAGACGTGGTGAGAGAGGACATGCGGGTGGTATGTTTGAAGGAAGAACATGCAGAAGACTGGAAGAAATGGAAACTGATGATCCACTGTGGTGACCCCTAAATGGGAACAGCTGAAAGAATAAGATCATCACAGAAGAACAACACAATAGAGGTGTATTTTCTTAAATTTTTTTTATTAGAATCACAGGCAGGACAGTATAATTACAAACACAATGTAAAACAGTGAAGCTGCTTCAAACACAAATTTGACTTTAAAGGTCCAATTTTTTATTAACTGGTTAAGAGATTCATGCACAACTCAAACAGCAAGACAAAGTATTTATCCGTTCATTCTTCTTCAAGATTATTATTTAAATTGTTTCCTAGAAAACGGATTGTTTCCCTCACCTGCTGTAAGCTCTTTTTAAGAGCTGCCAGTCTGTTCTCTGTTTTTTTCTATGAATGTATTACATTAAAGAAAATCTATTTTGTTTCCTCCGTGCACTTGTGTCTTCAGTAGGTGGTCTCTGAGATTGTTAGCTGCTCCGTTAGTCTGGTGTGTAGGCTGGTAGTTGGGCTGTTGATCAGGTGTGTGAGTTGGTAATTGGTCTGTTAATCTGGTGTGTAGGTTGGTAGTTTGTCTGTTGGATTGTTGTGCTGGTAGCTGCTCTGCTGATCAGCTGTGCAACTGCTTTGGTGAGGTGTGCTGGTCAGTAGGTGGTCTGTGAGATCAGTAGCTGCTCTTTTAATCTGGTGTGTAGGTTAGTAGCTGGTCTTTGAGATCTGCTGGTTTTCTACTGGAGGTTCGCTCTTCCATCAGCAGTGTTGTAGTAAACTGTGTCAGGATCTGGGTCTTGGGAGGCTGAAATGAAGAAGAAAAGCCAAATTCATTCAGGATCTGGTAATATGGCAGGTCAAACACACAATACAGGAAAAGGATCCCAGTGACGGTACCTTTGGTCCTCTTGGTGTAATAGAGCACAGCTACTATAATGTGGAGAAAGATCACAGACACCAAGGCGAAGGGGACGAAGGGCAGAGACTGTGGAGGGGCTGCAACAGTAACATCAGTTGGTGGTGAAAAACACAAAGTCTTAGTACTAAGATCATTGTAAGATGAAAATATGTAAGAATATTAAATATTTTCAATCTTAAATCTAAAATGCTTTTAAAAAATCTGGGACCAGGACCACATGTTCCCACATTTAAACCAGCTGACCCACAAATGAACAAACTCTTCCTGTTTGAAATGGGTGTGTAGGAGCACTGCAGGGGGTCTCCAGGACTGATCCATGCAGAGACATTTTCTGACTGGATGTCAATTAAAATATTTAGTTTTGATGAATTACTCCAATGTTTTAGAAGATGGGTTGCGCTGTTTTTTTAAATAATTACTATGAAGGAGAGCTTCCTGAGCACCTGAAGGTCCCTAAATCAGGACAAAGACTGTAAACCTCTGAACAATAAATATAACATTAACTGAAAAAAGTCAAGCTGACAGAGCTCTCTCCCTTTTTTTCAGAATAACAGCATGTCTAGATCACTCAGAAAGTCTTGTTCATGGACTTGCTTTACACTGTTTATGATCCAAATGAAACAGTCGGCTGTGACGAGTATCAGACACACACGAGTGATACACATTTAAATGTATAATAAGACTGTTCTCTTAAAAATCACAGTAATATTACATGTGATAACATTATGATGTGATGACAGCAGGGCAAAGGTAAAAACTGAAACCCAGGATTAAAAATAGATTCAACAGGACACATAAAAACATTCTCTCTAATATGAATATTAAGAAAAATAATGTACATTCTTTAAATGATCCTCCAAACACACCTCTTATATAAACCTCTTCCTGGAGAATTTATCATGAAAAGAAAAGAAAATCCCAAACCTTCAACAGTGATTCTGATCTGAAGTGAATCCACTTTTAATAACAGTACACCTGTACACTCCTCCATCCTCTTCAGTCAGGAGTGATATGAGTAGAGAGAAATTTCCTGGAGAGTGAGTGTTAAACAGCTGAGCTCTGTCTCTGTACTGATCACTATTAATGCTTGTCCAGTCCCAGAGTCCACTGCTGGTGTTGTATTTCTCCCAGCTGACGTTCTGAGGTGTAGAGAGGAAGTTGGAGCAGTAACAGGGCAGCAGGACTGACTCTCCTGATTGAGCTGTTATAGTCAGTGTCTCCCCCTCGTTTACCAGAGCACAGGCTGCAGAAACACACAGGCATGAATAAGACCCTCTACATTTCCTGCAGGTGATATTTATACATGTTTAATTTAACATGGTTTTGAAGATTATGACCTTTGAAATATTTCCAAAATTGACTAACATGGTCCTAATCAGCACTAGATCTACAGAGTTATTGTATTTACCTACAGTTCTCCTACAGAAAGATAAATTACTTCAAGATAAATCAGACCACAATTATCTGTTCCTCTGCAGCAGTTGTTAACTGCTTTTATCCGCTTCATCAGTGGACAATGTGTGTGTGTGTGTGTGTGTGTGTGTGTGTGAAACTGATCTCAGACATCAGACTGAGAGTAAATATATATATAGTGAAAACACAAGTGTAGAACTGAATGTGTTTAATCTGGTTTCTGTTTAATCCGCCAGCCCATCGAGACAGCCATCATAACAATAGACTTACACACTCCACCCCACATACGAACACACACACACGCACAAACACACATACACACACACACATATACACACACACACACACACACACACATTTTTGCTTGTGCAGCTGATGAAGCAGTGATCAGAAACTGTAGATGCCTGTAGATGTGAATATACCTTTATAGTCTTTCTCTTTGCAGAGTTAATGTCACTGATGATAGAACAGTCATGCATTTGAAAGAATTAAATGGAAAATTTCTGCGCATTTGAATTGCTTATTTCTTTCTTTATTTATTTACTTATTTATTTTTTACTGAATAATGAATTAATTCTGCAGAAAATTGCATATGAAGTTACAAGATTGCAACACTCAAGCCCCATCAGTGTGGTCTAGACACCAAGTAAAGAGGAATCACTCGGCCACACTGAGTGTTCTTGAGAAACAAGAACATGTGTCTACGGTACCACTTTATATTAAGTTACTGTGTGATATTCACTGTTACATTCTAAGAAAAAAGGTAGATCTTCAGTACTTTAGTTACAGAACTGAATTCCATCATTTTTCACTGCAGTTCCCTTGTTTTTGCATTAATGTTCATGTTTGTCTGACCCCAGAAACATATCAAAACACACCAGCCCAACACACACTACACTACAGTGTCAGTGACGATGGTCAGACACTCAGTTCAAGTACAGAATTAGTTTGGATAAACGGTGTGAATATGTACAGATGCTCTTGCCTGTCAGTCTTCCTTAAAAGACAACGTTACCCACAAGCACCCTGTGACATCAACCGCAGCTGACCGCAGTTAACGGACTTGACAACGAGAAAGAAATGCAATAGCGACAAGTCCCACTTCATGATAACAGTACATTTCTAGAGTGTGTACACACCACTTGACATAAATATAAGTTTATATTTTTTTCATTGCAAAGATGATGACACTGATGAAAGATCAGTTGTGCATTTTAAAGAAAAGTGGGGAAGCTGTTTGCTCATTTGCAGAATTTATTTTTATTTATATAAAATATTAAATAAAATAACTTTATATAAATATAAAATATAAAATAATAAATAAAAGTAGAAAAAATAACAAATTAATTCATTCCGCAGAGACAAATACAAAGTTACAGACAGTCAGCACTCAGCGCCCAACACCCAGAGAGGAAGCACTCGGCTACGCTGAGAATCACAAAATATATCTCTGTTTTATCATGTATCTATGATAGTAACACATTAATAAATCATTAAATAACAGTGTAACTACTGGTAATGTTCACTGATACACTCTCAGATTAAAAGATGTTTGAGGGTCACTGGGGTGGAAACCTTGCATCACTGGAGTGGTTCCTTCAAGGGTACGCATTCAGTACTTTAGACAGGGAACATGATTCCATCATTTTACAATGCAGTTCATTTTTGTTTTTGCATAAATGTACATGTAAACAAGTAAAACATTTCATGATTTGCATTTTAAAATACTGTTATAAATAAAATAAAATACCTCAATTTTGTATGTATCAGAGCCATTAATATGTAGCAATTCACAATTTAACCACTGTGCACTGCTGCTTCCAAGCTGTGGAACTCTTCTTAAAGAAATTAAAACTCTACCCTCTTTTAAAGTCCAGTTAAAAAACTTATCTATTCTCTCTCTGCTATTCCTCCTCTTTTGGTTACATGTTTTTTTTTTTCACTTCCTAATTGCAGCAGATGCCTAGTGGTTAGGGAGTTGCCCCGGATCTGAAGATTGTGGGTTTGATTCCCTCACCAGTAGGTTGCCTTGAGGTACCCTTGAGCATGGTACTGTCCCTGTCACTGCTCCCCAGGTGCTGCAATAGCTTCCCCCTGCTGCACGTGTGTGCATGGGTGAAATGCAGAGGCTGAGTTTAGTTGTGTTGTGCTGCGTTTCACAATGACAATAATAGTTTGACCATCAGCAAACAGACACAAATATACCCCTGATGTTTCATTTCACAATTGCTATAGCTGACCAATCATAATGTGCTGAGATGTAAATGATGGGAACTCTTAAAATGTTTTCCACAATAGCATTGAATTTAATCCTCAGTCAATAAGACTGTTAACATCATGGCCCACCTGATACTCGACACTGTCATTGTGGTGGATTTGCTTTAAATGTTCATTTAATCACCCATCCCCCCACTGGCATTTCTGAGAGCCAGTAAGAGGAAACATGAGCTAAACCACATTTCCCCTGAAGAAATGCAGGAAATATGTGTGGGGACGGCTGTGTTTGTATGTTTGCAAGTAACAATGTGAGTTTTTTGACAATCAGACAAACTAAATTATAGGAGCAGTTGTGAACAAACAGCAACCACTCAGAAAAAGAGTATATGAAGAGTGTTTTGGAGGTGAAGAGGGTAGTGATGAGTTTGAAGCTGGAAGTTGAAGGTGTGATAATGAATGTTGTTAGTGCTTATGCTCCACAAGTTGGTTGTGAGATGGAGGAGAAAGAAGAATTCTGGATTGAGTTAGATGAAGTGATAGAGAGTGTGCCCAACTGGAGAGAGAGTGCTGATTGGGGCATTTTAATGGTCATGTTGGTGATGGGAACAGGGGTGATGAGGAGGTGATGGGTAGTTATGGTAGCACAGGGTGATGTAAAATGGTGGAGTAAGATGCACACAGGTAGAGCAGTGTCAGTTTGAAGGAGATTGGAGACTTAAGCATAGGATGGTGGTCTGTAGGAGAACCAAGAAGAGGTCAAGAAGAGCGGGAAAGTGGGGGCAGAGTCGAGGATCAAGTGGTAGAAGCTAAAAAAGGAATTCAGGTTATTAACATGAATTAACATGAGCAGAGGGAGGTGTTGAAGAGGTATTGATTGCAGGGAAAGTGCTGCAGAAGTGTTAATAGAGAAAGCTAGAAAGGTATCTGGAAGGAAGTGTCATCTGGAAGGAAGAAAGTAAGAGGAGAAGGAAGAATGGAAGAAAGAAGAAGACAGGATGAAAGGAGTACAAGGAGATGAACTGCAGGGTGAAGAAAGCAGTGGTGAAGCCTAAAGATAAGGTGTTTGGTGAATTGTATGAGAGGTTGGTCAGTAAAGAGGGAGAAAAGGACCTTTACCAATTTGCTAGACAGAGAGACAGATCTGGGAAAGATGTACAGCAGGTCAGGGTGATTAATGATAAAAATGGAAACATACTAACAGGTGAACAGAGCATGTTGAGCAGATGGAAGGAGTAATTTGAGGGGCTGATGAATGAAGAGAATGAAAAAGAGAGAAGATTGGAGTATGTGAGGATAGTGAACCAGGAAGTGCAGCAAATAAGGGAAATGGAAGTAAGGGCAGTGAAGAAGAGGATGAAGAATGGAGAAGCTGTTGGTCTAGATGACATACCGATGGAAGCATGGAGGTGTTTAGGAGAGATGCCAGTAGAGTTTCTGGCCTGATTGTTTAACACAATCTTGGAATGTGAGAGGATGCCTGAGGAGTGGAGACGAAGTGTACTGGTGCCAAAAAATACCATGGTTGAGAAAATAGGTAGGTAGGAATACTAATGGTAGGAAACTTGCTTGTGGATCTATGGACCAAGTGACCACAGGTTCAAATCCCACCTTCAACACTACCTGAGCAAGACCCAAGACTGTCCATGTAATTAGAAATAAGTCACTCTGGATACAATCAGGGGGTAGAGGTGCCTAGTGGTTAGGGCATTGGCTGCATGATTGGAGAATCAGGGGTTCGAACCCCTTCCCAATAGGTTGCCCTGAGGTACCCCTGAGCAAGGTGCGGTCCCCGTCACGCTCCTCCCTGCGATGGGCTGGCGACCCCGTCCTTTGTCCTTCGAGTGCTGGGATGGACTCCAGCACTCCCCAGCAACTCTGTTTGGAACAAGCATCAGAAAATGAATGGATAAGAGCATCTGCTAAATGCCATAACTGTAAATGTAAATTAGTGAGCAGTATGGCAGTATGAGTTCATATCGAGAAAGAGCACTGTAGATGCAGTGTTTGCTCTGATGGTGGTGATGGAGAAGTACAAAGACACAACTGTGCCTTTGTGGCCTTTGTAGAGAGGAGTTGTGCTTTTGAGTGAGGAAGTCAGGAGTTGCAGAGATTTATGTGAGAGTAGTTCAGGATATGTATGTGGGCAGTGTGACAGTGTTACAGTGGTGAGATCTGCAGTATAAGTGATGGGTGCTTTTAAGATAGAGGTTTGATTACATCAAGGGTCAGCACTGAGCCCATTCTTTTTTGCAATAGTAATGGACAGGTTGACGGATGAGGTTAGACAGCAGTCTAAGGCGATATTTACTGATGATATTATGATCTGTAGTGAGAGTAGGGAGCAGCTTGAGGAGAACCTGGAGAGATAGAGATAAACTCTTGAGAGGAGAGGAATGAAAGTGAGAATGAGTGTAAATGAAAGGGAGGAAAGTGGAGTGGTGAGGATGGAGGGAGCAGAGGTGACAAAGGTGGAGGAATTTAAATTTCAAATTGGTGTTGGGATGCTTTTTGACATGTTGCTGGGATCACAAAGTCCATCAAAAATGAATATTTGGCATATAAGCATTGCTAGTAACATGCAGAAAAACTGATTTTTTATAGGCTTCACAGGCAGGACAGTATAATCACAAGATACATGATTACTCGAACACTAAATTAGGAAATATGCACAAAAGATAAAAAATATTTATATACATACATGATTTTGAAATTTTACATGGAAAAGGAGGCCAAGCTTAATCAACACGTGTTCCTGTCCAATCAGAACCAAAAAGTTTCAAGGTTTCAAGTGTGTGTGTGTGTGTTAATTCAGTTTAATGCTGGCATATTCTGTAAACTCAGTGTCCATCGGTGTGGGAGCTGGTTTTGAGTTTATGATTGACTACAGAGGAGTACGTCACTTCATCCTGCAGTAAATACACAACAAAGGACATCATTAAAGCCCAAACTCACCTGTACAACAGACGCTCAGCATGATACTCACCAGCTCTTCTGCTTGTTGATGCTAAAGTTTACAGACTTACAGCATCTCAGGATCGTTCTGTAAAGGCACAAGTTTAAACACACACACACACACACACACACACATACGCACACACAAGCACACACGCACGCACACACACACACACACACACACACACACACACACACACACACACACACACACACACACACACACACACACACACACACACACACACACACAGATCCTGCTTTATAATACTGACAGATCCAGGCCATTTAACATGTAATGTCAGACATTTTAACTCATGAGTGGTCATGATGGGTTGTCCCTGTTACTAGCAAAATGGTTTCTAGCAAATATGTTAATGGGTATAATGACATAATGTGCTTATAGGAGACTTAAGTTATATATACATATATTGGTATTGCTCCAATACCAATATATGTATTGCTACAGTCCAGGCAATATATTGGCACTACTGGTAGCAGTTTATATATATATAATTTTTTGGGTGTAGTGGTGGTCTAGACCAAGAGGTTGCAGCACTAAAGAGAAAGTGATCTTTCGTGATCTTTCTTGTCTTTGTGAGGACATGGCACAAAAAGTGAACCACAACAAAATTACACCTCTGCATTTAACCCATATAGAAATAAGTGCAGCAGGGGGCAGCTATTGAAAGTGCCCAGGGAGCAGTGATGGGGACGGTACCTTGCTCAAGAGTACCTCAGTACAACTTATTGGTAAGGGATACGAAGCCATGATCTTCCAATCCAGGGGTCAACTCCCTAACTACTCTACCCCTAACACCCTAACACCCTTGGGTTCCTGAGCAAAACCCTTCACCCCAAATTGCTCCAGGGGGACTGTCCCTGTAGTTAGGAAACGGAAGGTGCTCTGGATAGGAGTTTACTTTTCCTGGCAAAAAGGAATGTTTTAAGTTCTTCCAGTCTTACCTGTGTCACCTGATCTCCCCTCTGTCTTTTTCTTCTGTCACAGCTCTCCAGCTGCACTTTTCTCTGAGCTGCAGAATCAAACCAGACACTCACACACTGCACAGAGCTCCAGCACTGAGTGTGTTCATGAGCAAAACCAACAATGTGAGTGCATGTGTGTTTACCTCTGAATCTCCAGCAGAAAACCCCTCCAAGTACCAGCAACACCAGTACAACCCACACAGAAGCACAAATCAGCACATTAGAGTCCTGACTCCAGTTCTCTGTATGTGAAAGAAGAAATTACATTTATTTAGGTTTACACTCTTTGGCACCGAGTAAAGGTGTGATTAAATTAAAGTTAAATTAATTAAGTGGTGCTTCTAACCAGAAATGCCTACAAGTAAACTAATAAATTGTTTGATTGTAAAATTTTCAAAATTTAAAATGGAATGAAAATGGTTTTAATCTGATTTTTACGAGTTCTTTTAATTTTAAAAATACTCTTAAAATTCAGTTTACAGATTTGAATTCAATTGGCCTACAAAAGAGGACTCAGATATTAATAGATATTAGTACATGTAGTTATAACTTTAAAACAAGATATTGTTCATGATCACCTACTAATATCACTCACTGGGCTCATATTCATTCCTTTGAGACCGAAAGAGACTTTATGTTCACAGACTGAAGATGAGTTTCACAGAAAGAGACCAGAAATCACATCTCCAAGTCCAGAGTAACACTGAGCAGGAGAAGCAGTCTGGAGTTCTGTCAGCCATTACATTGTTTCTGCACAGAACAGGTCTCAGAGTGAAAGTCTCTCTGCACTGAGGGCAGCTGTAGACCATCTTCTGATCATCTTGATCTCAGCAGCCAGTAATACACACCATGTAGAAACTGTGTCCACAGGGAACGGTCACTGGATCCTCCAGCAGATCCAGACAGACTGGCCAGCTGAACTGGTCCTGATGTACTGAAATACAGGCCTCTGTCATTTTCCTGCACTCAGACTGAGAGAGAGCAGCTCTGAGATCAGTTACCTTTTACCCAAAAACGAGGAAGCAGAGTGGACGTGGTTTCATGTTGAAGATCTGGAGGAACATCAGCTCCCCAGGAAGACTTTTGAGCCAAAGGTGTCTTTATACACTCTCAGAACTCAGTTTTATACACTCTCAGAACTCAGTTCAGTGTTTATGTTTCTTCTTTCAACTTTATT
>CM029370.1:3056442-3060015 GCA_017165825.1 Hepsetus odoe
ACCTTTATCCTCCTCACTGGGCTCATATTCAGACTTTTATTACTTCCTACTTTGTCCTACAAAACCATCACCTTTATCAAACATGCCTCCAGGAACAGAATCCATCCATCCATCCATCCATCCATCCATTTTCTTGTCCCAAACGGGGTCACGGGGAAGTGCTGGAGTCCAACCCAGCTCACACAGGACGAAGGACGGGGGACGCACCCTGGACAGGTCACCAGCCCATTGCAGGGAGGAGCATGACGGGGACGACACCTTGCTGAAGGGTACCTCAGGGCAACCTATTGGGAAGGGGTTCGAACCCCCGATCCTCCGGCCAAGGCCCTAACCGCTAGGCCACCGCTGCCCCAGGAACAGAATCATCAACAATATTTTTCTGAAACGAGCAGTTATTAATATCTTTAAATGAAACTTTAATCATCTTGGTTTCTGTGCTCTTCTGAGTAAAGTGGAGAATAAAACACAACAATCCCACGGTTTAATCAGTGGAGTCTTCACTTCACCTGGAGAGACTTTTAACTGATGGGGAGGAATTTAGAGACGGTCTAATGACTGTGTTCCATAAAAGCAGCACAGAGCTGCAGAAACATGGAGAAGAATTAATAGATTCATTAACAGCTAATAAACAAGTTTCACACACGAGCACTAGTTAGTTTACATTTTAATATTCCATCAAATTAAAACACTAATGAGATCATTATCAGCGCTGTTAGTATCAGTTTACAGTAAAGGAGCAAATAAATGGGGTGGTGGTGGTCTAGTGGTGGGTACTTGCCTACGGACCTAGGGATCCAGAGGTCCCCGGTTCGAATCCCACCTCTAGCACTACCACCATTGGCTCCCTGAGCAAGGCCCTTAACCCTGAGTTGCTCCAGGGGGACTGTCCCTGTAATTAGGACATGTAAGCCGCTCTGGATAAGAGCGTCTGCTAAATGCCGTAAATGTAAATGAAGAACTAATGACAAACATCTATCAGTTAATTGGGTATTTATTAGATAATCATTAATTACTAATTACTAGATTTCTTACGTAATACCTTATGTTTAAATATTAACTAAATATGAACTATTAAATAATAACTGTCATGACAATGAAAACAGAGAGAGTCTGATGAACTTTATCTCACTGATCTGTGTCTCTGCAGGCTGCACCCTGGTCCACAGTGAAGGACTACAGTTTATAACAGCAAACACAGGAGAGTCAGTACTGCTGCCCTGTTCCTGCACTGACCTCCACACCACACCTGAGAAACTCACCTGGAAGAAATACAACACACACACACATAAACATGAAGAGATCTCCAATAATAGTGATCAGTACAGAAACAGAGTTCAGCTGTTTAACACTCACTCTCCAGGAAATCTCTCTCTACTCATATCACTCCTGACTGAAGAGGATGGAGGAGTTTATGTCTGTGATATTAAAGGTCACCATACAATAATCATACTCACTGTTGAAGGTAAAACAGTTATATTTTTTATTTCACATTTCTAATAAATGATGCCAAAGAAATCTGCCAAAGAAAAATGTGCATCTTCTTCACGCCCCAGAATGTGCTGAGAAAGTCTGCTGAAAGACTAACATTTCAATAATAAAAGTCTCAGTTTCAAGTTTAATAAATGTAATAACAGTTGAAAGGTGGACAATTCATGGAAGTTCATGTGTATCAACTTCAGTTTTTACTCATGTAACTACATCAGTGTTTCTTGATGGTCATGATAATATATGTATTGTGTGCAGTTCTACATGTGGAATAAACTGATACTTATGAACGACTGTGCAGGAAGCTACAGTGAATCCTTTAATCAACAGAATTAACAATGATGAAAAGTTTTGAACTTGAACAGCTGTAATATGCTGAATTTAGTCCTGTTTTAATGGATTTAAAATAATAACAATAACAAAACATACATAAATAAATAATAAATGTTTTGTACATGTTGGAAATCTGAAACTGAATTACAATATTTATAAAGAGTTTGAGGATCTGCTTGTGTGAAAAGACGTCCATCATCTGTTAGACTGAGCTCAGTAGTAGAGTTTAAGTTTAGTGATGAAGCTGTGTTGTTGCTGTATGTTCATGTGAATTACATGTGAATAAGAGTAAAGGTTTAAATGTTGCTGATCGGTTTGTTGAAACTATGGAAAGTGAGCTCATGAGCATAAAAAGATTGTGACTGAAAAAATGACTGACTGATGTTTGGTATAGAACTAGCATATTTATTACTGTATTTATTCATTCTATTTATTACTAGTACTTTAATTATTTTAAAGAAAATAAAAGCAGGCTATTAAAGCCTTCCCACAGGGGCTCAACTAAAAATACTAAATCTGCGTTTCTACTCAGCAGCTCAGCCCATCACTTCCAAACTGAAACTGAAATCTTAAGAAACATGATTTGATATTTTGTGTTACATTACACTTTTTAAAGACATTTACACAAAATCTGTTGTTTCTAATTTCTCAGACAGTCCGTGGTCCTCGTTTGCCTTCATATCAGTTCCGGTTCTTCTCCTGCTGGGACTCGGTGCTGGTGGCGTCCTCTACTGGAGACACAGAGGTCAGTGTACAGGAGCACAGAGTCTTCTGAGATGTGTCTTGTGTCTCTGTTTCACTCTGTATGACTTCACTCTGCAGGACGAGGACAGATGGACAAAGACTCTGCAGGACGAGGACAGGTGGACCAAGACGGCGAGGAGAGACAGCAGGAGGTCAGTTCATGTCTTTTTAAGCAAATCCAAAGATTTGGGCCACTTTATTAAATACACTTATAGTGGCGACCAGGCTGGAGCTTTATTTTAATTTGCTCTGTGCTGTTGAACCAAACTCAGAGGAGAAAGTTCTGTCAGGAGCTCAACTGGAGGATCAGCGGTTCTTTATTTTAGTGCTGGAAGTCATGTGGGCGTCCGTTTCCCTTCTAAAGCATCCTGCAGAGAAGGGGCTTTCTCAGAATTAGGAGGGTGCAGGTTGTCGGATGTGTTTATAACAAAAGGAAAGCTTCCATCTCAGACTCCAGTTTAAAAAGCTGCAAGATTGTTAACAATCAACACAACATCTGGAACATCTGGAGCTTTGGAGCTTCTAGAGGGAGTTTTTAGTTTTGATGGTGTCGTACATTTAAACACACACTTAAACCTGATCTCAGATCTGTTGAAGAGCTGGTCTGAGAGACTTTTTAAGAAGCAGAGAAAGATGTTATAACAGGACATTCTGCTGAAACTGATTGTGACTCTATCTGGGTTTCAGGGTCTCAAACTTAGTGTATATGAACATTTGTGTTCTTTTTCAGGACCAAGTGACCTACTCTACCATCACCCACAGCAACACGCTTTCACCAAGAGTGACTGATTCTGAAGATAAAACAGAATACGCCACCATTACAGTAAATTAATCCCACCATCCTAAAAATAGTGAAATATTCTTTTATGATTCACTTATTTTCATGATTATCACTGCATTTCCTTTCAGTATTTTATCCAAGTTTATCCAAGAATAAATGACAGGCCAGAAAATATATTTCATTGTGATGAACTTACACTGAGCAAAAGACTTGATAGTTTCGAATTTTTT
>CM029370.1:3060515-3080515 GCA_017165825.1 Hepsetus odoe
TGTCACCTCCCAGCGAGAAGGTCCTGGGTCTGATTCCCTGACGGGCCACTCCCTGCTCTTTCATGGTGGAGTTGACATGTTCTCTCCATGTCTGCATGAATTTTCTTCCAGGAGCTCCAGTTTCCTCCCACCATCCAAAGACATGAACATCAGGTGTATTGGAGACGCCAAATTGCCCCCTAGTTGTGAGTGTGTCTCTCCTGTGATGAACTTATGACCTGTCCAGGGTGTCCTGCCTTTCGCCTTGTGAGAACCTTAGCAGGGCAAGCAGCTCAGAAAATGTGTGAGAGAGAGAGTGAATTTTGTATTACATGCTTTGGATGTTGAAATTATGTCAAATCCAAGCTTTATGTCCACCATGATATAAGAATTCCACCAGGACAGAATTAGTTTCAGTTTATTGTTTTTATAAAATTTGTAAAGTCACCCTTACGCATAAAAAGATTTCACACAAGTACCCTATGTTGTCATGGTCACCACAGTGGTGTGAAATTAAGAAACAGTTGCTGAAAAGGTGCTGACCACAGCCAACCAGTCACACTGCACTGAGATCAGCTATTCAGAACTGCAAAGAAAGAGGTGCACACTGGGAATGTCTCATAAAAAAAAATTAAAAAAAACATGCAAATATGCAGAATTACGCCACTGGTGGGGGATCAGCCATGCAGGGATGGTGGATGCTTGCTTGCTAACTGTTTTTTTTTTTTTTTTTTCTTTGTAGTTTGATGAAAATAATGAATTAAATCTGGAGACAGAATACAGATGTATTTGAAGTTACAGACTTTCACCACTAAGAAATTGAGTCAAGAGGAAGCACTGAGTGTCCTGAAAAACAAAAACATTTGCTTGTTTAAGGCACTACTTCATACTACGTGACTGTCACACTGCACTGAGATCAGCTAAGCATAAGTGAGGAGAAAGAACGCAAAGCACAAGCACACACACACACGCACAAGCACACACACGCACACACACACTCCCACACGCACAAGCAAACACACACGCACGCACACACGCAAGCACACACACACGCACATGCACACACACACACACACACACACACACATTTCTGCTTGATCTGCTGATTAAGCAATGATCAGAGTGTGTAGATACATGTAGGCATAAATATACCTTTATAGTCTTTCTGATTGCTGAGATAATGTCACTGATGGTAGATCAGATGTGCGATTAAAGAAACTTCAGGGAACATGCCTGCTCATTTGAATTGTTTATTTATTTATTTCTTATTTAAACTCACTCAAATAATGACTTAAGTATGCAGTAGATTGCATATTAACCCCCATCAGTGTGGTTTAGACACCAAGTAAAGAGGAATCACTCGGCCACACTGAGTGTCAGAGAGAGAAACAAGAACATGTCTTTGGTACCACTTTATATTAAGAGACTGTAATTACTGTGCAGTAAATCTTTGTGTGCAGATAACTGTATATATTAATAGAACTTTATGACGACAGATCAGTTGTGCATTTAAAAGAAATGAGGAGATGATATTTACTGATTTGCAGTGTTTATTATTATTTATGTAAAATAAAGGCGTTAAAATAACAAATGAATTCATTCTGCAGAGACTAATAAACAGTAAACAGTAACAAAGGTTACAGACTCTCAGCACTCAGCACTCAACCCCCAGCAGTGTGTTAAAGACACTGAGCAAAGAGGAAGCACTCAAGAGGAGCCACAGTGAGGGCCCATGAGAACCACAAATATAGTTCTGTTTTCATGTGTCTGTGGTACCACGTTACATTAACTGACTGTAATTACTGTGTAGTAACATATTAATAAAGCATTAAATAAAAGTGTAACTGTTTACACTCTCAGAATAAAAATCTCCAGTACAATCATTTTCCACTTGTATAAATGTTCACTTGTTAATAAGTGGAAATTTTATGGTGGTTTAGTTCCATTAATGGGTGGAGGGACAGATGAACTGGGCTGCAAAAAACTGTAGGTTGTATTCTGCGATGTAAAAATAAAAATGTATATTGTCTATATATGGGGCAGCAGTGGCCTAGTGGTTAGGGCATTGGCTCAGGGGTTCAAACCCCTTCCCAATAGGTTGCCCTGAGGTACCCTTGAGCAAGGTGCTGTCACTGTCACGCTCCTCCCTGTGATGGGCTGGCGACCTGTCCAGGGTGTGTCCCCTGTCCTTTGCCCCGTGTGAGTTGGGATGGACTCCAGCTGGGATGTACCTCCCCCCCGTGCGCAACCCGCTTGGGACAAGCGGCACAAAATGACTGACTGACTTACTGTCTATATAAACTGTATTGTATAGTAATCAAAATAGTCAGTGAGCGTAAATACAAAGTAAATTGACATTCGCAGGCACTTGCTGTTTGCCCCCCCCACCCCCAAACTAATTTTTAAGGCATGTCCAGAACTGCTAAGTTTTATCATAAAGATGGTCTGATAGTCACAGAACTCACATTGTTCTTTGTAAGCGTAAAAACACATTCACACCCTCACATATTGCCTCCTTAGAAACACTGGTGGGAGGATGGGTGACAAACCTTTAAAGCACATCAACCACAGTGACCTGTGTTCACTGCTGGGTCTCAGGTGTGGACCAGGATGTTTACCATTTTTAATGTCTGAGAGTAAAGATTGATGCTATTGCAGAAAAAAGTTTTTCCATTTTGCATTTTCTCTTCTTCACATATCGGCACATTATCACCTACAGAGGTTGCGAAACTAAACGTCAGTGGCATATCTGTGTCTGTTTCTGATGGACAGATAAGGGTCTCTATTTCCTTTCTGCTGAAAGGAGCGCATGGCTATATTTGTAAGTAACAGTGATGTGACTCTTCTACATCATTTTACACCACAGTTCATTTTTGAAGGGTAGCTTTCAGGACATTTAATTAGGGAATGTAATTCCACCACATTCATATTTATAAGTTAAAAGGTACAAATCTGGGCAGTCCAGTGATACAGTGGGTGATGTCACCTCACAGTGAGAAGGTCCTGGGTTCAATTACCAGGTGGAGTGTCCAGGTCCTTTCTGTGTGGGTTTCCTCTGGGTGCTCCAGTTTCTTCCCAGCATCCAAAGACCTGCACATCAGGTGTGTGTGTGTGTGAGTGTGAGTGTGTTTGTCTGTCTTTTGATTAACTGGCATCCTTACCTGCATAATTTTTCTGACACTGTGCAGCTGAATAACAGTCATGCAGCTTATTTGTTTACACATGAAATGTTTATGTGCTTACATAACATAACATAAATATAACATAACATAAACATAAATAAACACAGAAATGAGCAAATGCTTTGGTAGTGTTATCCAGCTGTGATCAAGGCTACTCAAGGCCTTGGGTGTGATCAGTAGGGTAGTGAAGGTGATGTGACTAGAAGCAGACATGTGTTCTGTTTATAACACAAATATGGACATACAATCGGGTCAGTAGAAAGGAAGCAGAGGCCAAGCTAAACCGCAATTCCCCAGAAGAAACGCTGAAAAACATGTGTAGGGATGAGTGTGTCTGTATGCTTGCAGGCAACAATGCGAGTTATTTGACTTTCAGATGAATACTATTATACGACAAAGCAGTTGTGGATAAACACCAAGCACTCAGAAAAGGTCAGTTTACCTTGTATTTACATTTACTGACTATTTCAGCACTAACAAAAGTAAGGAAAGTGGAGTGGTTAGGATGGAGGGAGTAGAGGGGACAAAGGTGGAGGAGTTTAAATACTTGGGATCAACAGTTCAGAGTAACAGCGAGTGTGGAAGGGAGGTGAAGAAGAGAGTGCAGGCAGGCTGGAATGGGTGGAGAAGAGTGACAGGAGTGATCTGTGACAGACAGGTAGGAGCGAGAGTAAACAGGAAGGTTTACAGGACAGTAGTGAGACCAGCTATGCTGTATGGGTTGAAGACGGTGGCACTGATGAAAAGACAAGAGGCGGAGCTGGAGGTGTCAGAGATAAAGATGCTGAGATTTTCGTTGGGTGTGACGAGGATGGACAGGATTAGAAATGAGTATATTAGAGGGACAGATCAGGTTAGACGTCTTGGAGACAAAGTTAGAGAAGCAAGGTTGCATTGGTTTGGACATGTGCAGAGGAGAGATGAGGATTATATTGGGAGGAGGATGTTGAAGATGGAGCTGCCAGGAAAGAGGAGAAGAAGACCAAAGAGGAGGTTTATGCACGTGGTGAGAGAGGACATGCAGGTGATTGGTTTGAAGGAGGAAGATGCAGAGGACAGGAAGAAATGGATGATCCATTGTGGTGACCCCTAAACAGGAACAGCCGAAAGAAGAAGAAGAAGAACATACAACACTATATAGATGCAGTTTCTTAACTGTGATTTTTTATAAGATTCACAGGCAGGACAGTACAATCACAAACGCAAGATTCTCACCCAGTTCTTTAATAAAAAGATAAAGATTCATACACAAGTCAAACAGCAAAACAATGTATTTATTCATTCATTCTTCGTCAAGGTTTATATTAAAAAAGCCTGAATACCACATCCTTTTGATTTATAGATAAACCAGGTTTTTTCATGGCTTTTATAATGTATTTATGAAACATGAACGAGTACTGATCAAGATATATATACGGAATTAATTATTTACAAAACAAAAGTTTCGCAGGTTTAATTTAATCTTAATTGAAAGAAGATACATGATTAGTTGAACACTAAAATAGGAAATGTTCACAAAAAATAAAAATATATTGGTATATATGAATGATTTTGCAGTTTTATATGAAAATTGAGGCCAAAGTTAAACAGTAAAAAAAAAAAAAGATCACTAAAAGTGCCATAAGCTCAGTAAACCTTAATAAGCATCAAATATGTGAACAGGACATTTATTCGACACCAAACAAAACCAAAAACAAAAAGTGTGAGTGCGTGTTTGTGTGTGGGTTTCAATGTGTATGCATGCGTGTGTGTGTGCGCACGCGTGTGTGTGCGCACGTGTGTGTGTGTGTGTGTGTGTGTGTGTGTGTGTGTGCATTGATTCAGTTTAATGCTGGTGTATTCTGTAAACTCAGATTTTTTGCTGACGACTACAGAGGAGTACGTCACTTCATCCTGCAGTAAATACACAACAACAAACATCATTAAAGCACAAACTCACCTGTACAACAGACGCTCAGAATGATACTCACCAGCTCTTCTGCTTGTTGACGCAGGTTCACGTTACTGTACAGCATCTCAGAATCACTCTGTAAAAGCATACATTTGACCAATCAACACATTTAAACACACACACACACACACACACACACACACACACACACACACACACACTCAGAGAGAGAGAGAGAGAGATCCTGCTTCATAATACTGACAGATCCAGGCCAATAAACATGCAGTGCTAGACGTTATTTTAACTCATGAGAGGTCGTGACAAACCTGTTGCTAACATCATTGTTCTCTTTTCAGCAAATATATTAATGGATATTAAGTGTCAGTGTGTGTGTGTGTGTGTGTGTGTGTGTTTGTGTGTGTGTGTGAAACTGATCACTGATGAAAGGACTAGAGAATCACTAACTTACACTGTGCAGCTTCAGATGAAGGACATCAGTGTCTTTATAAGATCACTGAGAGAAACAGATGGACGACAGTGTATAAACTGTGAATAGAGCAGTCTGTTCAGTGGGATTATAAAATGGAAATGTTTGGAGACTGAAATGTCGTATTAATCCACCACAGTAATTATGACCCTAATGCTACTGTTTAAGCACCCAAACAACAGAAGAGTTTCAGCAGGAAGTCCTTCATGGATCTTTAATAAAGAAAGGACACAAACATCATGTTCAGCTGAACATCTGCTCTGGTTTCTCTCCACAGTCCAAAGACAGGCAGGTCAGATGGACTGGAGATGCTCGGGCCCTATAAGTGTCTGTGATGGACTGGTGAAGAGTCATGGATCCAGCAGCCCCGACAACACAGGTTAGGACAGAGGCTTAAATAATAAATGGATGAATGTGTATGAGGTCAGGTTTTTCCAGCTCTGGCCTTTGAAGGTATTTCTTCACTAAGGGTTTAGTGTTTTTTTTGTTGGTTTCCCTCCTTTCATTCTATTAGAGCTTGGAAAGGCTCCAGCATCACCCGTGACTGTACTCAGAACCAGCAGCTAGGAAAGACTAGAAACTTTCTTTTGGACCCTTGAAACGGAAGGGACGGAGCATCCACAGCTCCATAGTCTAATTCAGGAGGGTTTTACACCCGACTAACACTGCTATTGGACACAGTGACCTCGGGGCTCATGTGTTGCTGCTCAATAGTGTCCCATTCAGCAATGGATCCACCTTAAATTTTAAAGATGTCTGGACATTTTTGGATGTATAATTACCAAAGAGTACCTGGCATAGCATGATCAGCGGGCTGCAGTTTGTCCTCCCACATGTCCCTTTCAACAATAATGAGACTCCCTGGACAGGACATTCACCTACATCTGTAGCATCAGCTACTCTGGACATCAGGACTTTATTTCATTTATGTAATATATTCTGTGTTCACTGACAGCAATAATCTGAAAATGAACATGAAATCTGTTATTTAAATGAAATGAGTAACAAATCAAATTGGATTATATTTTAAAAAGTGTTTATTAATATTACATGTCATAAACAAGTCAAGTATCTGAGATGAAATATATTAGAGAGTACAGCATACACATGTAAAATAATAAAAGAAATCAGAATTAAAAGTATTTTTGCTGCATAAAATAGGTAAATTA
Organism: Hepsetus odoe; assembly: GCA_017165825.1. Lineage (NCBI taxonomy): Eukaryota > Metazoa > Chordata > Actinopteri > Characiformes > Hepsetidae > Hepsetus > Hepsetus odoe. Next base: position 3,067,224 of record CM029370.1, read on the forward strand.
ATATTTCTTGAAAAAACATTTTTCTAGTAAACACAAAATAAAAACCTTTCTAGTAAAAAAAAAAAAAAACACAAAAATAATATTTTTACTTTGTCTGCCACATATTCTGTTCTTTGTTTGTTTTATGGGTGTGTTACATTTAAGAAAACACTCTGTTATATTTCCAAAATAGTGGTGTGCAGGTTGGTAGCTGGTCTTCTGAGATCTGCTGGTTTTCTACTGGAGGTCTGCTTCACCATCAGCAGTGCTGTAGTAAACTGTGTCAGGATCTGGGTCTTGGGAGGCTGAAATGAAGAAGAAAAGCCAAATTCATTCAGGATATATTAATATAGCAGGTCAAATACACAATACAGGAAAAGTATCCCAGTGACTGTACCTTTGGTCCTCTTGGTGTAATAGACCACAGCTACTATAATGTGGAAAAAGATTGCAGACACCAAGGCGAAGGGGACGAAGGGCAGAGACTGTGGAGGGGCTGCAACAGTAACATCAGTTGGTGGTGAAAAACACAAAGTCTCGGTACAAAGATCAACGTAAGATGAAAAAATCTAAGAATATTAAATATTTTTAATCCTGAAACTAAAATGCTTTTGAGAAATCTGGGACCAGGACCACATGTTCCCACATTTGATCCAGTTGACTCACAAATTAACAAGATCTTCCTGTTTGAAATGGGTGTGTAGGAGCAGTGCAGGGGGTCTCCAGGACAGATCCATGCAGAGACATTTTCTGACTGGATGTCATTTAAAATATTTAGTTTTGATTAACTGATACCGAAGTTTTAGCTGATGGATTGCACTGGTTTTCTGAATAATTACTATGAAGGAGAGCTTCCTGAACATCTGAAGTTCCCTAAATCAGGACAAAGACTGTAAACCTCTGAACAATAAATAAAGCATTCACTGAAATCATGTAGAGCTGACAGAGTCTGACCTGTTACGTTGATCTCTCTCTCTCTCTCTCTCTCTCTCATAACAGCATGTCTAGATCATTCAGAAAGTCTTGTTCATGGACTTGCTTTACACTGTTTATGATCCAAATGAAACAGTCGGCTGTCACGAGTATCAGGCACACACGAGTGATACACATTTAAATGTATAACAAGACTGTTCTCTTAAAAAATCACAGTAATATTACATGTGATAACATTATGATGTGATGACAGCAGGGCAAAGGTAAACACTGAAACCCAGGATTAAAAATAGATTCAACAGGACACATAAAAACATTCTCTCTAATCTGAATATTAAGAGAAATAATGTACATTCTATAAATGATCCTCCAAACACAGTCACTGTAACTACACTCTGTATATAAACCTCTTCCTGGAGAATTTATCATGAAGAGAAGAAAATCCCAAACCTTCAAAAGTGATTCTGATCTCTGTAAATCCACTTTTCATAACAGTACACCTGTACACTCCTCCATCCTCTTCAGTCAGGAGTGATATGAGAAGAGAGAGATTTCCTGGAGAGTGAGTGTAAACAGCTGAACTCTGTTTCTGTACTGATCACTATTAATGCTTGTCCAGTCCCAGAGTCCACTGCTGGTGTTGTATTTCTCCCAGCTGACGCTCTGAGGTGTAGAGGGGAAGTTGGAGCAGTAACAGGGCAGCAGGACTGACTCTCCTGATTGAGCTGTTATAGTCAGTGTTTCCCCCTCGTTTACCAGAGCACAGGCTGCAGAAACACACAGGCATGAACAAGACACTCTACAATTTTAACTGAGCATGGTTTTGAAGATTATGGCTTGCGATACGTTTCCAGAAGTGACTAACATGGTCCTGTTCAACACTAGAACTACAGAATTAGTGTCTTTGTCTGTAGTCTTGGGTTCTCGTCCTGAGAAATGAACAGAGGAGTAAAAGTAGATCTTTCCACAAACCTGCTCAGTGCAGATAATCAGACAGATCACTATTATCTGTTCCTCCGCAGCACTTGTTAACTGCTTTTATCCACTTCATCAGTGGACACTCTAGTTTACAGTGTTGAGTAGATTTTCAGACACAACTCAGACTAGGAGTAAATATATTTATAGTGAAAACACAAGTGTAGAAATGAATGTGTTTAATCTGGTTCTTCACTGCACTGTGGATGTGGATCAGTCAAGTGTTTTACCTTTAATAGTGAGTCTGATGTCTCTGTATTCTCTCCCTTCAACTCCACACCTGTACCATCCTCCATCCTCTTCAGTCAGGAGTGATATGAGTAGAGAGAGATTTCCTGGAGAGTGAGTGTTAAACAGCTGAACTCTGTTTCTGTACTGATCACTCTCTCTGGATATCTCCACCCATCTGTTTGTGTTGTATTTCTTCCAGGTGAGTTTCTCAGGTGTGGAGTGTAGATCAGAGCAGGAACAGGGCAGCAGTACTGACTCTCCTGTGTATCCAGTGATCTCATTTATCCTCCCAGACTCTTCCAGTGAGCAGCCTGCAGAAACACACCAGTTAATGACCTTCACTATCAGACCCCCTGTATATGTGGAAGTGCTTTACAGTTCAGCTTGATGTTCTCACATCATTTTATCATCATGAGTATCACATGATCAACCAGAAACAGGATTTTCTTTTAAAACTCATCGATATAAAAGACATGTTTGATCAGCTCCAGCCAAGTTTCTCATCAATGTTCTAATGTTACTTTTCTACTTTAGAGATTGTTGAAAGTGAAACGTGCTCCACCATCTAATGTCTGATCTGTGATGTTGTTCAGAAACTTCAGTTTGAGAGGAGAAACTGATTTAAGAGTGAAGACACTTTACTGCCAGAATGAATATTTGAGGTGGAAACTGAAGGGTTCTGATAAAAATGAATCAGCTTAACTAAAAAAAAAGAATCTTTACCCAGAGTCTACACTTATATAATCCTTTAAGCATTATAATAAAAAGATAATTTACATGAAAAAGACAAAGATGCAAATTATTCTGCATACTTTCATGAATAATAAATATATTATTTTTAATTTCCGTGTGTGTGTGAAACTGATCACTGATGAAAGGACTAGAGAATCACTAACTTACACTGTGCAGCTTCAGATGAAGGACATCAGTGACTTTATAAGATCATTGAGAGAAACAGATGGACGACAGTGTATAAACTGTGAATAGAGCAGTCTGTTCAGTGGGGATTATAAAACGGAAATGTTTGGAGACTGAAATGTCGCATTAATCCACCACAGTAATTATGATCGTAATGTTCATTCTTTATGCAGGCTGCTTGTCCTAAGCAGGGTTGCGCTGGAGTCCATCCCAGCTCACACAGGGCGAAAGAAGGGGGAACACACCCTGGACGGGTCGCCAGCTCATCGCAGGGAGGAGCGAACCAGGTGACAGCACCTTGCTCAAGGGGTACCTCAGGGTAACTGACTGGTAAGGGGATTGAACCCACAATCCCCCAACCCAGGACCAACTCCCTAACCACCAGGCCACCGCTGCCCAATGAGCCTAATGCTACTGTTTAAACTCCCAAACAACAGAAGTGTTTCAGCAGGAAGTCCTTCATGGATCTTTAATAAAGAAAGGACACAAACATCATGTTCAGCTGAACCACTAAACTGACAGAACTAGAAACACATTTCAGTGTTTTCCTTCATAAGTGAGTGATGATGTAATGGTGGTGGGGTACCGGAAGGACGTCAGCTCCGAGCCAGGAGTTCCGAACAGAAGTTTATTGTGCACAGTGACAAAACAAACAAGAAACAGGGAACGGGGGACTGCAGTTCTACACATGAAACCCTATGACTGGGGAACTGCAGTCTAACCCTAGAGACTAAGTGGTCTATACTAGGCGACCTATACCTAGTCATAGACACAAAGTTTACACAAACACCACCCGTTACGCAATAGGTTTGACCTACCTAATGAGCCGCGCTCTGTTCTGACTCATCGGGGCTTAAATAGTCAGCCCCAATGATGCACACCTGCCCGCAGGGGCTCAGGTGTGCACAGTCAGAACAGAGCGCCCTCTAGCGTACCCTAAACACCTCCTGTGACATAAACACCTTGTATGTGACTGAGAGCGCCCTCTAGCGTGCCCAAACCCTAACACACGTGACAGATGAGTATGAATTTACACTCCTCCTTCCTCTACACTCATCAGTTTAACCAGTGATTCACTATTAATACAACTATTACTGTCACTGCAGGAGTGAAGCTGAACTACCAACAGTGTAGAATTAGTCTGGAATATAAAGTGGAGTTTAAATCTAAACCTTGTGCACAGTTTCAGTTTACATCACTTCTCACCTTCAAATAATCATTTAAAACAGATGAGAACTCTAGATTACAGTGCTGAGTAGATTTTCAGACACACCTCAGACTGAGAGGAAATATATTTATAGTGAAAATGTAACAGTGTTGTGCCAGTAGAGGGCGCCCTGCTCTGATTGTGCACACCTGAGCATTGGGTGCCAGGTTTGTCTCATTGGGGCTGGGATTATAAGCCCCAGTGAATCAGAGCAGGGTGCTGGTCATACTGTGTGTGCACTGTGATTACTCGGGTTATGGTTTACATTTGTTATGTTTGTTATGTTTAGTTTGAGTTCTGTGCACTTTATTAGTTATTAAAGTCCAGTACGAAGCTCTCGGCTCTGCGTTGGCATCCAGCCCTCAACATCGCCCTGTGACAGAAAACACAAGTGTAGAACTGAATGTGTTTAATCTGGTTCTTCACTGCACTGTGGATGTGGATCAATCAAGTGTTTGATACTTAGGCTAGAGTGTGTCGACTTACAACAAAATTCATGTTACATCATTGTTGTAGGAACCAATCTGTGTCACAACTTGAGGACCCCCTTTAAACCTACTATTCTACATAATGTTTAAGTTTACATAAAAACTTGACAGACTTCTTATGAAGTTGACAGAAAATATGCAGCGTTCATCAAATTGTCAGACACACCTCAGACTGAGAGCAAATATATTTATAGTGAAAACACAAGTGTAGAACTGAATGTGTTTAATCTGGTTCTTCACTGCACTGTGGATGTGGATCAATCAAGTGTTTTACCTTCAACAGAGAGTCTGATGTAGGTGTGTTCACTCCCTTCAACTTCACACACGTACACTCCTCCATCCTCTGCAGTCAGGAGTGATATGAGTAGAGAGAGATTTCCTGGAGAGTGAGTGTTAAACAGCTGAACTCTGTTTCTGTACTGATCACTCTCTCTGGATATCAAACCCCATGTCACTCCATTTATATTGTCTTTCTTCCAGGTGAGTTTCTCAGGTGTGGAGTGTAGATCAGAGCAGGAACAGGGCAGCAGTACTGACTCTCCTGTGCATCCAGTGATCTCTTTCATCTTCCCAGAGTCTTCCAGTGAGCAGCCTGCAGAAACACACCAGTTATTGACCTTCACTATCAGACACCTCAGCAAAGATCATGGAATACAAATGATGTTCATGAGCACAGACTCACAATGAGCTTCAACTGTTGTCTTTCTGCTGATAGGGACAGAACAACAGACTCACCTTCAGCCACATGGAGCACCAGCAGCAGATAAAACCACACCTTCATTCTTACTGAAATCAACACCTTCAGCTACATACAGCAGCAACACTACTGCACACACACTCTTACACACACACTAGACTGCAGTCTACCGACACACTCAGCACTAAATTAAAGTCTGGGGTTTACATCTGAAACTTCTGAAGATTAATAGATGTTGTGAGAGAGGACATTCAGGTATAGCTTGTTTACAGAGAAGGACCCAGAATGGAGGGGACCGGGAGGAAATGTAAAGGACCAGTGACTACGATATAAAAGTGCTGTATGTTTAGAACCCGGACCATGCCACTGGGAGTCAGACCCTTTAGAGCTAGCAGTGGATATGTAATGAGAACCGTCCCTAAACTATCATTCCCCCCTTTATAATAATGCAGAAAGAGTCTTTGCTGGTCCATTTCATGACTATTTTAATTTGGTAAGATAGGTAGAGTTTACTCTCTGGGTCTCCCTTCTCTCTATCTCTCTCTCTCCATATTTCAAATCGAATTAAGCCCTCAAACTTTGCAATTGTTGTGTTGTGGATCTAAACCCCCACCCCCAAGTGCTCATGAGTTCATGCACCAGTTTTAAGACAAAGAATAAAGAGTCAACCTGGCTTTAAGATATGAATGGATTGATAGTGAGCAGAAATATTGTTGGTGCTTCCTACTACAATGATCTCCACCAGCCAGAGGTATTTTCCTGTCTAGCTCAGTTCACCACTGCCCTCTGGGCACATTTTGACCATCCCAGCAACTGAATGATGATCTACCCTGTTACACCATCACGACATGATGGTTGATTGGGTTGTAGCTGTACCATTGGGATTCTACTGCAGCCAAAGTGAGTGTTGCTCAGCACTAATAGCTCTTTGAGGATTGAATAAACCAGGTTGAAAGTGAATGCTCCAGAAGTGAACCATGAAACATTCTAGGGGCTAATGGGCGCTTCCTTAGGTAGATAACCACCTTCAGAAATTGCAGCAGGCAGAAAGAGGAGGACTGAAAGGTCCCAAGACAGAGAGTCAACTCCTGCGCCTAGGGTCACTCTGTATCCTCCAGGAAGCTGAGATCTCCTTCAGGAAGACTTCATTCCAACCAGTTGATTAGGTCATGCGCCTTTCCCGCTAAGAACAAAAGACCAGATGCCAGAGCCAGATGCACCTTCATTGTGGCCCTCCTGGTCAGCTTTATGCTTCCTGCCCAGACTTCACCCTCCACCAAGGAGATTCCTGGCCTGTCCATAGTTCCCCCTTGCCCCTTTTCCACTGCTCTGGTTCCCATGTCGGTTCCCAATTTTGAAACCAGGGCACGCTTTTCCCTGAATAAAAAATTTATGCCCGGTTCCCAAATGGCAAGGCACCGAACTGGCACAAAACTTAGCTGGTCTAGTAAAGAGCCTGCAGCGTCACCTGAAAGCGTGGAGTGGAGTTATGGGGTAGCTTTAAGAGAGAAAGCGGCCAGAGGCCAAGTCTGATGGGTGTGAATGAGTGTAACTCTTTTTAGCAACATGGGAAGTCTGAAGATTCATAAAAAACTTTAGAGAAGTGTTTCGGCAATGTAACCACGCTGAATAAGCTTAACGCTGGATACTGAAATAAATCCTCAGAGTCTACGGAGAATAACCAGCACTTTAGGCGCAAGTTAGGTAAGTTTTGGCTCCTGTTGTCAGAGCGTGACCCCCATGACGTATTATCATGGCTCCTGCTGCTCCTAACTATGAGTGGAAATGCGGGGCCGGTTCTCGATTTGGTTCCAGCTGGATTCCCCTGGCCGGAGACTGTCAGGAACCGGCACCTGGCACTGCTTTCCAGTGTAGTGGAAAAAGAAATTAACAGGTACTGGGACCTCTGAGGTTTTAATGAGCAGAAGTCTGGCTCCTCACCAATCCTCCTCCTGTGTGCCATTGATCTTCTTCTGGGCTACTCCTCACAAAGGACAACAAACTTTCCCTCTCCTGGTCCAGATAAGGTGTCTGCATCCCCTATACAGGGCTAGGTTCTTCTTAGTCAGAAGATAAATGATTTGTCTCTGTCCCTGCATTGAGTATCATTTGTCTCTCATCTTGACTGCTTTTGAGGCTTTACAACAGGCCTTGATTTTTACCAAGTGGGACCTGCGCAGTGCTTAAAACCTCATATGTGTGAGGGAAGCTGATGAATGGAAGCCTTAATCACTGCCTTAATCACGACATCTGTGCACTATGAATACCTCATTGTGGCTTTTAGGCCTGAATCTCACTTGAATGTTACAAACTACATAAAATAGGTCCTGATGGGAGCTCCAGGTTATTATACTTTGTCTAGTTGGATAGTATCGCATCTGTAGCCAAATGGTAGATGAACATATGATCCATGTGGGGTAGGTCTTTCAAAAGCTTAACTGCCAGGGCATCTACACTCCATTTTGAAAGCTGGAAACTTTCCCACAGACCTTAATCCCACAGAGAATTGTGGTCCCAGGTCGTTGGGAAGTTGACATGAAGATCCCGCAAAGCCACAGCCACCAGACCCAGACCCTGAATGTGACGCCCAGGCAAGAGATATGTCCCTTTAGCTGTGAGGCCCAAAGTAATGGAATGGCAACCTGTTTAAAATTTTTAATCCAGACCTGACGACCTATTGTATATTCTAGAGCACAAAGTACATCTCTCTGGACTACGTTACAGGGCTTTCCTGTGGAAACACCATTATTCTGGTGATTGTGGACAGGTCCTCAAAAGCCTGCAGGTTCATTACACTCCCTAAACTCCCTTTAGATAAGGAGACAGTGGAGCTGCTACTCCACCATGTAGTCCATATCTACAGCCTGCTAATTCACATAGTTTCAGACTGGGGTCGCTGTTCATTGTAGCACTGGAGGAAAGGCAAATCCCTGAGGGCCACTGCCAGCCTCTCCTCTGGTTTCAACCCCAGTTCAATGGCCAAACGATGATAGTTAAACAAGACCTTAAACAAACCCTCTGTTGTCTGGTTTCAAAGAACTTCTCTCTTATGAGCACACTAACCTCATATGGGTGGAGTAAGCTCATACTCTCTGGCACTCCTCCTTGGGCATGTCCCTCTCTGAGTATCAGTTTGGCTTTTCTCTAGCTATGTTCCCAACAGGAGGAGGCAGGAGAGGTTCTAGCACCAGCCCAGTTGGTTTTCACTTGCCACACCAATCTTGACTCAAGCAGCGTGAGTCTATTCAACCCACAGCTACATATTCCCAGAGTGGATGCGAACATCTTGGGCCAGGAGCAAGTAATTTGTAGCATTCTTCCAAGGATCTGCCCCCTTCCGTGTCAGTCCAAGCTGGCCCCACATTATGCGAGTTCTTTCAAGGTCCTCTAGAGAGTTAAGCTGTTTCGTACCAGCTACGTTTGTCATGGACCATGCTCATCAACCCAACCTTCCATGTATCCCGCCTCAAGCCCATGCTCTTTAGCATACAGACTCCATACTCCATGCCTTGTGGATGAATTTATACACAAACTTACACTATCTGAAGTGACTGTTAAAGAGTTTCGAGCCATTCTGATTCAGGTGGACTGGGAGGTTATATGAACCTGAGGCGTTCATGAATCCCTGTTCATTCCATCCCACCTGGACTGAAGCTCATCAGGACCTTTTGTGAACCCGGAGGTGGAAGATTTGGGAGCATCGGGGCGTTTCCTCGAGGAGGAGGTCCTGTAAGGGTATGTTCCTTTAACTGCCACTAGGGAGAAGGCAGACGCTGTAAGAGATCAGCGGTACAGAAGACACCCAGTGTGAGGAAGGAGCGCCCCACTGCAGCTGTCATTCCCCCTTTATAAAGCCAATGAGCCTGCAAGCCTCTGCTGGTTGTTTCCTGACTTTGTTGGTAGTTTGATAAAGATAAAGTGTTTGTGTAAGAATTAAGCCCTCGAGCATTGGCTCATTGTGTTTGCTGATGCTACACCACCATTCTCGAGTTTTCCTTTCTGAGTGTACCTCTCCAGTTTCAAGACAAAAAACAAAGCTAATTTAGTCACACAAGCACTAACGAATGTTTTGATGGTGAGCAAGAAAAAAAAAAGGAAAGGAAGAAAAGAAGCCAATCACCTGCACACACACACATGCAAATGAGAGCCCCCTTTCCTTCTTGTAAAGACTTTTGATTTTCCTCTGCAGTTTTATTTTCCACCTGTTTTGAGACTGACCGTTCCTTGTTTTCCACTCTTACTGAATAATCAGTTCAATTGATTATTCAGTACTGAATAATCGGGTTTGCTGGCTACTTCAGGTCTTGCATTTGGGTCCTAAGCAAGTGTAGCTCTTGAGTATTCAGAAGTCGGTCACACACACACACATAACAGTAGGACACAGGGCAACAGACTCCTTCAACCCATGGAGCACCAGCAGCAGATACATCACTTTGCTCACATTCTGACTGAGATCAACACCTTCAGCTACATTCTGCTTAGGCACTACTGCACACACACTCTTACACACACACTAGACTGCAGTCTACTGACACACTCAGCACTAAACTAAAACCTGAAGTCCAGACCACACTCAAAACAACTTTACTACACTCTCCTTTACAAACACAGCAGAGAGGACGTAGCTTCACATGAGCTCATCTCTCTCTCTCTCTCTCTTTCTATTTCTGTCTGATGCATTGGCATCCTGTTTCTCACTAACACAATCCTCCATCTTCTTTTTCAATGTGCCATGTTCTACAACAAGACTATCGTTCTTTAAATCTCTCTCTCTACACATCTACACTCACTCCCACTGCTCACTTTATAAGAGAGCATCTGCTGGATCACAGTTCCAGACAGATTGCCATCTACATCGAGTCTGGTACACATCTTCTGGCCCTTCATCAGTGCTATTTTTCTGGCCAAAACTCACACTTAACTGGATATTTTTGAGTAGCAGATCACTCTCAGAAACACTGATTCAAAACTCCTGTGTGTGATAAATTTATAAGCTGTAACAAATGTTTTTTAATCATGATGCAGAAATAATATGCTGTATCAACAAAATTAAGACTTCTATCAGAACTCTTTATTAATGTTTTTATGAATAAATGTTACATTTTTATCAACCAGGTATGACCATGAAAATTCACGATCATGAAAATTTACAGTTTCTCATCTACAGATGCAGCCCCCTGGACCACAGTTTAGTTCATGAAATACAGATGATGTTCATGAGGACTGATATACAATGAGCAGACTCACCTTCAGCCACATGGAGCACCAGCAGCAGATAAATCCACCCCATTCTTCCTGAGATCCCAAACACCCTCAACTACATACAGCAAGAGCACTACACACGCAGCACTAAACTAAAGCTGCTATTGACTCTTCCCAAGAAAGAGGAAGTGACTTCAGATGAACTCATCTCTCTCTCTCTCTCTCTCTCTCTCTCTCTCTCTCTCTCTCTCTCTCGCTCTCTCTCTCTCTCTCTGTCTCTCCCTCTCAAGAGTTAAATTCTTTATTTGTCTCACTTCTCATCTACATCCACTCTCATCACTCACGTTATTAGAAAGCACCTTGCTGGAGCACAGTTCTGGACTGAGGCCCATCTACATAAAGTGTGTTAACCATCCTCTGGTCCTTCATCAGTGCTACATTCCTACATTGGTCTGCAGTTGTGTGTGTGTCTGTTCTGTAGATTCAAAAAATGTTTGTCTGCTCCTTTTTGATGAAGCTAGCCCGAAAATGGTTTGCCTCTCTCCTGCAGTCTAGAGCTCCACTAAGTCCTGGGCAGAGTTCTCCAAGGAGTTAATCCAAGTTTTCAACAGGTCAGTAGTTGCTTCTGCCCATCTTCCAACACTGAAACAAAACCAGAGATCAGATTACAACATCTTGGAATTCTGGAACAACATGGCTGAGAGTGGGTGGAATGAGGCAGTTCTACGGTCTTTCTTCCTCATTATTACCTCCTGTGCAGGATGAATAAACAGCTAGGGATACAGACCTAGACCTGGACCTAGAACAGCTCTACTCTCTGGTCACCAGGATTGAAGCCAAGCTTAAAACCCATCAACATGAGGAATTGAGAGGAAAGAAAACCCTTTCTGCTCTTTGTGAGGCTGTCAGCCCTCAGGCCCAGGGGCCCATGTAGGTGGGCTGGACATGCCTATCTGCAGAAAAAAGACAGTCACAAGTCCTGGGGAGTTTTGAGAGGCATTAAAACACCTCTCAGTCAAGCCCAGTTTCTCTTCCCCGTATCTTTACACATTGCCCAACGCACTCACACTTTCCAAGCCCTATTAGATTTTGGTGCTACAGATAACTTCACTGACATTGACTTGGTCCAATGATGCAATTTCTTGATACAATAAAGATTCAAACCTTAGATTATAATTCGATAGGCTCAGATCAAGTCACTCATGTCATTAATCCCCTTCAGGTCACAAAAACTAACCAGCATCAAGAGCACATCACCTTCCTCTTCACTGACACACCCCATAGCCCTATAGTATTAGGACTCCTCTGGCTACAATGTCACAACTCTGTCCTCGATTGGAAGACTTCCTCTGTTCTCAGTTGGTCAAAGAATTGCGACCAGGAGAGCCTTTTTTTCTGTCCCAGAGCCTTCCCCAGTGGAATATTCAGGAGGAAATCAATGTTTTTGATTTTGTTTTACTAGGCTCACCACCCTACCACCACACTAGTACCCCTTTTCCGCTACACTGGTGCTGGTGCCAGATGCTGGTTCTGGTGCTCGGCCGGTGCTGAACTAGGAACCAGCCAGAACCAACCTAGAACTGGTCCGCATTTAAACTAGACCGGAGCTCAGCAGGAGCTGCGTGATAATATGTCACAGGTCATGCCCACTACACACACCTACATCTTAATAGAAATCTTTTGGACCTCCTCCACTGCCACTTTTACATAGCCCCTTCTTTTAGCTTATTGACTATTTGGTTGGTTGTTCATGTGAAGCCTGCGACTTTGAGTTATTCCCTTATTTCTTCATATACTTTCTTCTTTCGTTCCTGGGCTTTACAAACTTTTATAGTTGCTTCATACATGACTATGCCAAGTTAGCCGGTCTCCTAACTGGTCTGACCAAACAGTACAGTTCCCTTTCCACTGGACCCTCCAAGACTAGAGCACTGCTCTAGCACCGCTGCTGGGGCCATTCTTGCACAACGAGCCCTGGATGGTGCATCCCTGTGCTTTCCTCTCCAAGAGCTTTTCTGCTGTGGAGAGGAATTATGATGTTGGCGATCTGGAGCTGCTGGCCATTAATTGGGGCACTGGAGGGCATTGGCTGGAGGGGGCTCAACATCCAGTCCTGATATGGACCAATCACTGCAACCTCCTCTACCAAGTGTCTCAACCCTTTCCTGCTGCCCCGTTTTTCTCCCATTCAGTTTCTTGCCCTATGCTCGACAATGTTTTGCTGCCAACCAGGAACATCTCACTTGAGCTTAACTGCCTCCACAAGGCTGCCCTTGGGATGTCTCCCTTTGAGGCTCAGGTGAGTTTCCAGCCCAACCTCTTCCTGACTCAGTCCCCTGATTCTGTGTTCCCATCTGTTCAGGCTCTGGTGGAAGGATCCAAAAGGACTTGGGAAAGGGTTAGGGATCGGCTCTCCCATTCCAACCAAGCCATGAAACAGCAGGCTGATTCCCAAAGACGACCAGCCAAGCTTTTCATTGTCGGTGATCAGGTTTGGCATTTCACCTGGAATGTCCCTCTGCATACGGGTTCCAAGAAACTTTACCCCAGGTACATCCATCCCTTTAGAGTCTTGTCTTTTATAAACCCTGTCATGTACCATTTGTCCCTACCCCCTTCTATGAAAATCCATCCGGTCTTACATGTCTCAATACTCAAGTCT
>CM029370.1:3083015-3094507 GCA_017165825.1 Hepsetus odoe
GAAGAGGATGGAGGAGATTACACCTGCGATATTAATGGTCACCATACAAGGATCAGACTCACCGTTGAAGGTAAAACACTTTTACTTTTTATTTCACGTTTTTATCAAAGAAACAGCCAAAGAAAAATTGCACACAGAACATGCTGAGAAAGTTAGACAAAAGGCCAATATTTCAATAAAGTCTCAGTTTCAAGTTTAATAAATGTAACAGCAGTTGAAAGGTGGACAATTCATGTAAGTACAACTTCAGTTTTTACTCATGTAACTACATCAGTGTTTCTTGAAAGTCATGATAATATATGTATTGTGTGCAGTTCTACATTGTGTTTGTGTGGATTTGTGTGTGTGCTTATTTGTATTGTGTTTTTTTGTGTCTGTGTGTGTTGCATGGGTGTTTGAGCCTATGTGCACGTGTGCATGTCAATGTTTATGCATATGTGTGTGTGTGTATGTGTATTTGTTCTCTTCGTGCCTATTTATGTTTCTGTGCTGCAAGTGTGTACGAGCCCATGAGGATGTGGTTGAGTATTCAGACTATTTTATTAATTCATTATACAAGAATAAAGAGTAAATAAATGAAGAACTAATGACGAACAACTGTCAGGTAAATGTGGATTTATTAGCTAATCATTAATTACTAATTACTAGATTACTTACTACATAATAACTTATGATTAAATATTAACTAAATGTGAACTATTAAATAATAGCTGTCATGACAATGAAAACAGAGAGAGTCTGATGAGCTTTATCTCACTGATCTGTGTCTCTGCAGGCTGCACTCTGGTCCACAGTGAAGGACGACAGTTTATAACAGCAAACACAGGAGAGTCAGTACTGCTGCCCTGTTCCTGCACTGACCTCAACACCACACCTGAGAAACTCACCTGGAAGAAACACAACACACACACACATAAACATGAAGAGATCTCCATTAATAGTGATCAGTACAGAAAAAGAGTTCAGCTGTTTAACACTCACACCCCAGAATGTGCTGAGTAGGTTTGCTGGAAGGTTTACATAATAAAAGTCTCAATTTCAAGTTTAATAAATGTAATAACAGTGGAAAGGTGGACAATTCATGTAAGTACATGTGTATCAACTTCAGTTTTTACTCATGTAACTACATCAGTGTTTCTTGATGGTCATGATAATATATGTATTGTGTGCAGTTCTACATGTGTAATAAACTGATACTTATGAACGGCTGTGCAGGAAGCTACAGTGAATCCTTTAATCAACAGAATTAACAATGATGAAAAGTCTTGAACAGCAGTCGTCACGGTGACCTGTGTGTAACTATGAGTGAGAAGAGTAGCTGTTATGTTCTGTCTACTCATGAATTTAAGATGAAATTTGTTGATATAATTGAACAGAACAGAGAATCTAGTCTGACTGTAAGATGACGTTAGCAAGTTCTCATCAAATCTGCTGTTTCTCTGCAATCAGTCACTCCTACAGTTAAAGAGCATTTTACCATCAGAAGAGAAGTTTACTGAGATTCTGTTTGGTTTGAATTTTAAATGTCTGAACTCTCTTTATCACCAGGGTAACACTAAACTGAATGATGAAGATTATGATCTGATTGCTGCTGTTCTGATCCTGTACTGACTGTTAAACTGTCTATAAAAGAAATAAAATGAATCTGACTGACTGTCACTGAACTGACTGTCAGACTCTTCTCTGCTGGAAGCTCAACTGAAGCTAAGCAACCTTCAACAAGATCTACTGCAATCATCAACCACCAAACCAGTCTGAGCACTTCAGGCACAAGAACCAGTAAGCAGTGACCACTCAGCCCAGCTCAGTGTGATATGATGAAGATTTCCTGTTTTTATGGACTTTTAAAATACATTTATATGACTTACATGATTGGCTGAGAACTTGCCAATTTTGTTGAATTATTAGTCATTTAACTGAGTGATCATTTTAAAAATGGCTAAAGATTTTGGCACATAATTATACCAGGCTCTGGTCCTGAAAAAAAAATCTTAAAATTTGATAAAGATTAAGAATAAACGAAGCTTTATTTTTCACAATTGTTTCTTTGTGTTTATTGTGAGCTGTGTGGGTGAAACTGGTCGGCAGAGTAAAGTAGGCAGCACTTTATTAAAGATCCACACACACACACACACACACACACACACGCATACACACACACACACACGCACACACACAAACACACACACACACACACACATACTCACACACACACACACACACACACACACACACACACACACACACACGCACACGCACACGCACACGCACACGCACACACACACACACACACACACACACACACACGCACACACACACACACACACAGATGGTTTAAACTCCAGAGTGCCTCTACATGATCAGTGGATCTGATAATGTTTACAGTGAGTGTAGATTCAAGGTTGCTTTACTGACTGCAGTGTCTCATTTGTGTAAATATAATTCTGTGTTTCTATAAATAGATTTTGGTTCATGAAATGTCTTGATCGTACAGGCAAATCAAACCTAATAATGAACTGAGAGATTCTCTGCAGCTTGATTGGCTGAACATCCTTATTTGTTGCTTCAAATGTGATTTAAATCATTTTTTCCCTTTTTTTGTTCACATGATTCTGTTTAACCAGTCAGATCAGTTTTATTGTTGTGACATTAGATTTAATCATCAATTCAAATCTGTGGACGATTTGAAGACAAAATTAGAGGAGTGAGGTTGTGTTGATCTGGACATGTCCAGAGGAGAGATGAGGAGTATATCAGAGAGGGATGTTAAAGGTAGAAAGGAAAGAGGAGAAGAAGGACAAAAAGGAGGTTTATGGATGTGGTAAGAGAGGACATGCAGGCAGCTGGTTTGAAGGAGGAAGATGCAGAGGACCAGAAGAAATGGAGATGGATGATCTGCTATGGTGACCCTGAACAACCGCTGCAATAAGAAAAAGAAGACGGAAAAGAAGAAGAAAAGGGATTATTCTGTGTTAACACTCTATACTTGCTCTCAGACCCACACTATGGATCAGGAAGTGATTTTAGTTGAAGACCAAATGGAAGTTGTCTGATTATTTTGGGTCTCCTGCTCCAGTTAATTATCGTATAAATCATGAAGAAAGTGTGTCTTTACATGATGCTCCACCTGATCCCATCTGTGGGGGTGTTAGTCTCCCAGCATCAAATCTGATCTATATATTATTAATGTCCTAGTGTGAGACAAACTAAACAAATCTAAACAAATCCATTACGGTGTGAAGACGGAACCAAATAACAATCTGAGGAGGTTCCAATCAGCACTGTGTGAGGAACAAGTTTATGGAAGTTCATTAATGTAATGTAAATTAAAATGAATAAAAAATCCCCCAAAGTAAAAGTCAACCATGTTCCCACTCACAACCAACACTCACCAAGCTGAACATCATTTCCTCATACAGGAAGTACATGGCATGGTAGAAGAATGTAAGTGTGTCGGTGCAGAAAGAGCAGATCAGTTCTTACTCGTCTTCTATTCTTTAATGAGCTTTTATTATTTATTTATTTATTTAAAACCCAAATGAACAACACTTGTGCTCACACTCTCCTGATTGGCCAAATTATTAACAGCTGTAGTTTAATAATCACTGTTTATGAAGGTGGGATGGTGTGAAGTGCTGTCACCTCACAACCAAATGATCAAGGTAGTTCTGCTGCATCAGCAGTGTGATTAAATCTTCATTATTGAACGCATTCTTTCTTCACAGCGTTTTTTCCACACCTGCCTAAAACTTTTGCACAGTACTGTATGTCCACTGTCCAGCTGTACTGTGACATGGACACAGACGGAGGGGGTTGGACTGGGAGTACTGATCCAGAGGATGAACCTCTAAGCTCAGGTCCTCTCTCTCTCTCTGTGGGTAGCGTGGTCCTCCCTCTCCCCCACCAGTCATTGCAATAGTCAGTTATAATGAGGGACTTCTTTTTGTTTACTACAAGAGAGTCTGGATGGGTGAAAGGGATCGGCTCCAAATGGCCTTCATCTCTCAGACTCATTTGTGCCACAGCTTTTAGAAAAAAAAATCTTTGTCTGGCGTTCACAAATCCATCATCTTGTCTCGGTGTGGTGTTCTAGAATGACGCTAACGCAGACAAGAGCTTCAGATCGACGCACGATGGGATAAAGTGCACAGAGCTCAAACTAAACATATAAAATATAACAAGTGTAAAACAGAACATGAATAATCACAAAAAGTGCGGACACAGAATGACCAGCGCCCTGCTCTGATTCGTTTGGGCTTATAACGCCAAACCCAGAGGAAGCACACCTGACACCCAATGCCCAGGAGTGCACAATCAGAGCAGGGCGCCTCTACTGGTACAGAACCACACATCTTCTGCTCAGAAACTGGATATAAAGGAAAGAACAACCATTTGATATTAAATCTGTTCTTCTAATTCTGCTCATCAGCTTTGTGTTGGTCTTCAGGGTTGAGAACCTCTGCTTTTGACTAATAGGAAGAAATATGATCTGGAGGGATGGAGGACGGAGGAGAAGGAGGGAGGGTTTCTGCACATCTGCTGTGCTGACTAACATGAGCAACTGAAAGAAGAAGAAGATGTGTCTGTATCGATAATCAATAACTACTGCACCCCAACCAGAGAGAGAGAGATGAGAGAGAGAGAGACAGAGAGAGAGAGCAATAACAGACAGACAGTTAGACAGTTAGACAGACAGATAGATAGGATAAATCTTCTTCTGTCTCTCCAGCCAGATTTGCTTGTCTGGATGAAGTGTGAAATCAGAGCAACACATCTTCACACACACACACACACACACACACACACACACACACACATAAATCTCTCTTTCTCTCTTTCTTCTCTAAGGGTGTGTGTGTGTGTGTGTTTGTGTGTGTGTGTGTGTGTGTATTGATCCACAGCATAAGCAAAGGGATGAAGAATCACTCCTCATCTTCTTCCTCTTCCTCCTCTTCCTCCTCTTCTCCAGAGCTGCATTAATCAATCAGGCAGTAAATCCAGCGCTCTGGAGAAAAGGGATATTACTGATCACTCCATCAGTGGAGACCTGACTGCTCACTTTACACCCCAGTCCTGTATCACTGCTCTGACTGCAGGAGGACACCAGCAGAGAATTACACACATCACTCATCAGTGTGTGTGTTTGTGTGCTTCCACAAATAGTAATGAAAAAATAATCCAATGTTTTTAATGCAGTTTTTTTATTTGCGGCTTTAGGTGCTGGAGTCGTAGGTGAGGGGAGGGGAGTGTGTGTATTTGTGTGTGTTTGTGTGTATGTGTGTGTGTGTGTGTGTGGTTTGTGTTTTTTTTGTGCTTTTTACTGTGTGTGTGTGTATCTATGTATGTTTATTTATTGTGTGTGTGTGTGTGTGTGTGTGTGTGTGTGTGTGTGTGTGTGAGTGTGTTTGTTATTTATTGTGTGTGTGTGTGTGTGTGTATGTTTTTTGTTTGTTTTTTGTGTGTGTAAGGTATGTGCTCTAGAGATCGTGAGGTTTTCATGCTCTATTGTCTCCACCTCCACGCCTCGCTCTTCCATGTCCATTTCTGTCCATCCATCCAGGAGTGGACGGTCCTCCATCCTGAGCATGAGTGGACTGTGCCCGACCTGAGCAGGAGTGGACGCTGCTTGCTCTGCTGGTGGACAGTCTGCGCCTCGAGCATGTGGGGACGGTGCTCATCCTGAGCACCTCCACCCTACGCCTCGCTTCTTCATCGCCCATTTCTGTCCATCACCCAGAGGGACGGTCCTCCATCCTGAGCATGAGTGGACTGTGCTCCGCCCCGAGCAGGAGTGGACGCTGCTTTGCTTCTGGGTTGGTGTGACAGTCTGCGCCCTGAGCATGTGGGGACAGTGCTCTATCCTGAGCAACTCCACCTCTACGCCTCGCTCTTCCACGTCCATTTCTGTCCATCACTCCAGGAGTGGACGGTCCTCCATCCTGAGCTCGATAGGACTGTTCCCCTCCTTGAGCACGAGTGGACTGTGCTCCGCCCTGAGCAGGAGTGGACGCTGCTTTGCTCTGGGTTGAAGTGGACTGCTTGCACCCTTGAGCATGTGAGGACGGTCCTCTTTCCTGAGCAGCAATGGACGACCCTTTCCCCTGAGCAAATAGAGGATTGTCCTCTGCCCTTTGGAAATGTGGACTGTCCTCTGTCCTGAGGAGGAGGCTGAGTGATGGGACAGAAACAAGATATTAGTTTCTCTATATGAAGTGTTTTGAAAGGACATCAGGACACCATCACATGGTAACTACATCCACCCTTACCTGAGCGGGACGTCCTGCTTGTCTTCTCTCTCCACTGTTGGGAAATTCTCTCAGGGGCTCAGGCGGGGTTGTCCGGTACCCCTGTTCTTTATGGGGTTGACGCGTGGCTCCCTCGTGGTTACTGCCAGCTGTAAATCTGCAGCACTTCCTTTCCTCCCCTTCCGTCAGAGGCTGGGGATCTCTTTTATAGTTGATCTTGCACCCTCTTCCACGCGTTCCTCTCCTGGTTTTCTTCTTTTTGAGAGAGACCTCGTTTTCAGAGGACGGTCCGATGTCAGTGTCCTGTATGTCAGCTTTTGGAGACATTGGAGAATTGAGGAATCAGAAAAAACTGGATTTATGTTTGAACACAGCCAGGACACAATTACCCCATCTGACCCTCAACTGACACACAGTTACCCCATCTGACCCTCAACTGACAAACAATTACCCCATCTCACCCTCTACTGAAACACAGTTACCCCCAGTGACCCTCTACTGACACAAAGTTCTACCCTCTGTAGGGGTCAATAGGCCACAAATGTCAGTTATTGCTAAGCCACGCCCACCCCTGCTTATCTTTTCTCTGTAATCAGACTTATCATTTGTCCACGTTTGGCTTAAAGATGTCTTTTCTGTATCTCACCTGGTGGACGGGAGCAGGCGAGAACCGTCTGTTCTAGAAGAGAGTTCTCCTCAGCCGCTACAACCGTCACACTCGGGTCCTCTAGAACAGGAGGGATCTTGTTGTCCTCGTCCTGGTGTTTTTGGTTTCCTGTTAAAGATGTTAAAGTGTCAGCAGTTAGTGTGGAGAGACACGTCTAAGAATGTCCTCATCATCTATCTTCTATCCATCTGACTCTCCAGTGACAGTTACCCCATCTGACCCTCTTCAGACAAAGTTACCCCATCATAACCACTACTGACACATATTTGCCCCATCTGACTTCCTATTAACACAGTTACTCCATCTGATCCTCTCCTGACAGTTACCCCATCTAGCCCTCTGCAGTCAGGTACCCCATCTGACCTCTTACTGACACATAGTTACCCCCTCTAACCCTCAACGTACACACAGTTACCCCATCTGACCCACTACTGACAAAGAGCTACCCCATATGACCCTCAGCTGCAGTCATAGTCACCCCATCTGAGCCTCTCCTGACACAAAGGTTTAGGTGTCTTTTTAGAAATGGCTGTGTTGCCTCTATAGGGGGCAGCAGCTCACACTGTCAGTCATGTCTAAGCCACGCCCACCCCCTGGTCACTGCTGTATGGGGCGTCATGTGGAGGTAGATGATTTAATCTGTGCTGCTTCTTGGTATTCAGACACATCATTTGTCCATATTTGGCTAAAAGTGGTCTTTTGTGTTTCTCACCAGGTGGACGGGAGTCGGCGAGGACCATCTGCTTATCAGCAACGTTCTCCTCAGCCGCTACAACCGTCACCTCCATGAACTGATCTCCTGTGAGGTCCTGAACCGGTTCCACATCACCAGCTTCTGGTTTTGTTGTTTAGAATGAAATATATTCAGATTGATTCAGATCAGTGGCACAAAATGCAGAAAATGTTTGTTCCTCAGTTCTAAGATGTTGTACACGTTTCTGTTCTCACCCAGATATTTAGCTGCCACGTCCTGTATCAGGATGTCCATGAGCACTCTGATGGTGTCCACTGTATTCCACTGTGTCCACAGGTATTCAGAGGAGCATGGACATCTGTTTTAACAGAAACCAGCCAAATGTCAACAGTTGTCCAGATGTATCACAGTTATGGGATCTATAATGATGTCCATTACTCACCCATAAGGTGCTCTCCTGTCTTCTGGACATTGTCCTGCTGAGTCTCCAGGAGCTCACCTTCAGTAAAAACATCAGGGCAGCTCACTGGAAGCAGCAGATCAGCTGCAAAACAAATTCACAGTGAAAAATATAGTCCACACGTCTCTTTTTTCATAGCTACTGTTACGAAGCAGTTCAAAGTCCAGAAACTTTGGTGGAAGTTTCCAGTCTCCCTGATCCCTTGTTTTTCTGGAGAAGGAAGGATCTGTCCCCCCTCTGGACTCTGATCAGGTGATTTATTCCATTTAGACTCTTGTTAATTTGGACAGTACAGAACTATAGACGGGAGGATTGGCTACATCTCTTATTTTTCAGATCAAAGCCACACCCAGTCAGAAACAATTCCTTTGATTGGTCCATATGCTCAACCCAAGGCATCATGGAATGGACTAACATGTTAAGAAGGCACTGAATCAATGGAAAACATTCAGAGTTGGGTTTATTACTGTACACAATCACCTCATTGGAACAGCACAGCGCCCACTTCAGGACAAAAAGTATATCCATAGCTGGCAGCACCACCCAGGTAATAAGTGTACTGTATGATATTGTCCACCTGAGGGTTCATCTCTGTGTTCAAATGTGTTTTTAGATCTTTCAGGTCCGACTTTATTTTACCTTAGTGATGCAGCTCGGTCCCTGCGATGGGCTGGCGACCTGTCCAGGGTGCGTCCCCCGTCCTCGCCCTGTGTGCGCTGGGTTGGACGCCAGCACTCCCCCGCGACCCCGTTTGGGACAAGCGGCAGAAAATGGATGGATGGATGGATGCAGCTCGGAGTAAATATTGATTATTGTCCAGAGAAGAACTTCAGCCAGCAGCTGATCAATATATTTTTGATCATCCTGACAATTAGTGGTTGTTTCTCACCTGGAGGACGGCAGTCAGTGAGGGCGGTCAGGTCAGCTGGGAGGTTCTCCTGGGCTGATTCAACAATTAAACCAAGCCCTTGGTGAACATCAGGGACCTCCACATCCTCATCCTGCTCTGCATGGTTTTCTGTTAAAGTTGTTAAAGTGTTACCCAATCTGACCTTCAACTGACACACAATTGCCCCTTCTGATCATCTACTGACACAGTTACTCCATCTGATCCTCTCCTGACAATTACCTCATCTAGCCCTCTGCAGTCAGGTACCCCATCTGACCTCTTACTGACACATAGTTACCCCCGCTAACCCTCTTTTGTGTTTCTCACCAGGTGGACGGGAGTCGGCGAGGACCATCTGCTTATCAGCAACGTTCTCCTCAGCCGCTACAACCGTCACCTCCATGAACTGATCTCCTGTGAGGTCCTGAACCGGTTCCACATCACCAGCTTATGGTTTTGTTGTTTAGAATGAAATATATTCAGATTGATTCAGATCAGTGGCACAAAATGCAGAAAATGTTTGTTCCTCAGTGCTTAGATGTTGTACACGTTTCTGTTCTCACCCAGATATTTAGCTGCCACGTCCTGTATCAGGATGTCCAAGAGCACTCTGATGGTGTCCACTGTTTCCTCTGAGGTATTCAGAGGAGCATGGACATCTGTTTTAACAGAAACCAGCCAAATGTCAACAGTTGCCCAGATGTATCACAGTTATGGGATCTATAATGATGTCCATTACTCACCCATAAGGTGCTCTCCTGTCCTTTGGGCGTGGTCCTGCTGAGTCTCCAGGAGCTCACCATCAATGAGAACATCAGGGCAGCTCACTGGGAGCAGCAGATCTGCAACAAAACAAATTCACAGTGAAAAATGTAGTCCAGAATTTGTCTACATGTTTTTTTTTTCATAGCTACTGTTATGAAGCAGGACAAGATGTCCAGCAACTCTGGTGGAAGATTTCAGTCTGATCCCTTGCTTTTTCTAGAGAAAGAAGGATTTGTCCCCCCTCTGGATTCTGATCAGGTGATTTATTCCATTTAGACTTTGTTTATTTGGACAGTACAGAACAATAGATGGGAGGAGGGGCTACGTCTTTGCAGCTCTGATTAAATATTGATTATTTTCCAGAAAAGAACTTCAGCCAGCAGCTGATCAACATATTTTTGATTATCCTGACATTTAGTGGTCATTTCTCACCTGGAGGACGGCAGTCGGTGAGGGAAGTCAGTTCAACTCGGAGGTTCTCCTGGGCTGATTCACCTATCAAACCAAGCCCTCGGAGAACATCAGGCACCTCCACGTCCTCATCCTGCTCTGCAAGGTTTCCTGTTAAAGTCATATATTAAATAAAGTCATATATTAATAGCCTAGCAACACCTTAGCAACCCAACAGTTACACCCTATCAAAAACAGTGTCTTCTGTTTGTGTCCTTCACTCACCCAGATACTCTTCACCAGCTCTCTGGACTCCACCGTCCACTGGGAGGTCCAGGAGCTCAGTGTCCTCGGCCCTCCTGCCTTCAACGCCTCCATCTGGATCATTTTGGAGAAATGAGTGTGAATAAAAATCAAATCCTGCATTCACTTCCATTAAACCTCAACACTTTCTCCACTTTCTCTCCTCTCATTGGTCTCGTTCTTTGCTTTCACTTCAACAAACACCATCAGTTCACTTTTCACACCAGGCTTCACATCATCCCTCCTTCATTTTATAGGTTACAAGTCAAATCACAGTCACAGTTTGCTTATTGAAGTATTAAAGAATTAAAAGTAATATTACTTTAATAAATACTAACACAAGGCACTGGTGCATTAATATTATACAGTGATATAAAAATTGTAATAAATATTATTTAGATTTTGTTTCTCCCACATTTAGTTTCTACTATGAATTATTCATAATCTCCTGCAAATTACTCAGTAATTATTCTGATTTATTTCATATTTACGATAAATTATCATGATTTCTTTTAGTGAACTCACTCAGAAAATGTTCTGTCTCATTCTTGTCCTCATCCAGTAGGACGTTCAGAGGGCCTTTTGAGGGTTGATCCACATCTCCGGTGGTGTCCTCGTACAGTGGACCTGCCTCGTCTTTCAGTGGCTCCACAAGGACCACCGGCAGGACCAGAACCTCGGCCTCTTGCTCTTCCTTCTTCTCTACTGGATCATGTTTGTATTGGTTCTCTTCATCTTTATCATTTGATGTGTCAAGATCTTGTTTTCCCTTTTTCCTCCACTGAATCCTCCACTTTTTCTTTTTTCCTTTGTTCTTCCCCTTCTTGTTTTTCTTCACTTGATCTGTCCAAAATCTCTCCTCAAAGTTTGTCTCTGTCTCAGAGTTGTCCACCTGGACACAGGAGCACCACGTCCAAAGACAGCTCATCTTCTCTTCTTCTCTCTCAGTTTTCTTTTGTCCTTCCTTTCTGAGCGCAGTGAATCACTCTTCAGTCCGACTGGCTTCACTGTGTCGATGTTGTGTGTTCTGGCCTTTAGACACACCAGTGAATTAGTAAAATGGCCATAAATATAAAGAC
>CM029370.1:3095007-3118606 GCA_017165825.1 Hepsetus odoe
GCGTTCACCTGTGGCATGGAGGCTCTTTCGGTCAGCTGCTGGTAGAGTCCTGTCAGCAACTCCTCCTGTTCTGCAAACCGAACATTTCTGCAGCTGATCTGCTCACCTCCGAGGTGGGACTGGATTGTCCTCGCCTCTCTGCGCCACACGGCCCGATCCCTCACAGGCTCTTCTCTGACTGACTTCTGCACGCACATCGCAGCATGTTTACACCTCTGACACCTCTGTCCTTGTTGAAGTCCTGGTCTCCACCTTCCGAACCTCCTCTGACGACCACCTGTTGCCCAGCGCGGCCTCTTGAAGATCCCCGCTGGTGCACTCTCCCAGCAGCCTGAATAATGACAGCAGCTTTGTTCATAGCATTAATATTTTTTTGCACTAAATAACCTCGAAAAGCTGCCTGGATGCGTATCACTGACTTTCTCAACACCTGGAATCTTTCATGTTCACTTTTGCCCCTGATGTACGACCTATAATATCTTTGAATGAAGATGGCTGACCTCCTTATGGCCTGGTACTTTAGTGCCTCCCTGTGTCTTCTGAATGCAGCCTGAATCAAGGAAGCGGCCTGATGGTGCAGGATCACCGCCTTTCTGACCCTCTGACCTCTGAAGCAGGCTTGCAGGAACATTGCAGCGGAGCGCAATTTCAAAAATTCCTCTCTGTTTTCTGGCTTCACGTGTGGAACGATACCTCAGCTGAGTTGCAACAACAGTCTGTTTGATGTATAAGTATCGTGCTCGAGCACAGTGAGCCCTGTAAGCACTTTGTATAACAGTGGCAGCCGGGTGCTTCAGTTTCAGAGTCTGTCTGGTCTTCATCCCTCGGAATGCAGCTTGTAGAACAGCGACAGCCCTTTTTTTCTCCTTCAAAGACTTCATTTCTTGCCTCATACTCTTGCTAGCTCTATAATATCGCTGAACAGTCTTGGCTGCCCATCGTAGCCTCAGGTAGTACTTTCTGTTTATGCGTTTCCTTACCTGCGCCTGAAGGGTTACTGCAGCCTCATGTTCGATTTTCCTCTGTGCCCGAACTTTCCTCTTCCTCGGTGCAGCAGACTGGTTCGTGGTGCTGGGTTTGGGGGTTGACTCCGTGTTGCCCCTCTCGCTGCTGCGAAGGGCCCTCTTGGTCGACCTCCCCGGTTGCCGGTTGCCGGAAGTGTTTGTTTCTACTTTGTTGCTGCTACTCACTCTGGTTGTGTTCTCAAGTTCAGGGTGCCTATCCTACTTCTCCTGAAGTTTCCCCTTTACTGAAGCTAGCTCCTCCGGAAGGGAACGTATTTGAGATTGGTGACACACCTGTAGCTGGTGTGTCACAGCCTGAAGAGAGGCATTGTCCTCCTCTAATTTTTCACACTTCGGTTGCAAGGCAGCCAGATTCAGACTTCGTGTGCTGAATTCTTGCTTCTTGGTGAGGAGCTCCGCCTCCATTTCCTGGAGCTGCTCGACTACCATGTTTTTGTTCTGTCTCTCTGCGCCCAGAGCAGACAGCCAGACCTTCTGAGATTCCTGTAGATCGTGTTCTAAATCCTGGATTCTTGCAGTTAATACTCCTGCCTGAAATGGCTCCTCTGAGCCGGGAGAATTCTTTATCCTAACGTCTCTATTAACCGTGCAGAGAGCATTCCTTACCGTAGCTTCCTGGTTTGGCACCGCCTTCGCTGATGGAGCGTCGTGATTGGTGCAGGATGCTGTCATCGCGAATGGGACGCTGTGATTGGTGAATGCAGCGGGTTCCACCGATTTCCAGCGTTGTGGTTGGTCGGGAGCAGGGGCCGGAAAAGAAAGAGGCGCGAGGTCCCTTTTTTCTTTGTTTTCGCTGGGTTTTTCCCCTCTGATGACCGGGTTTCATACAGGGCGGGGTCTCCGCGGACGGACCGTTGTGATTGGTGAAGGAGGCGGGTAACCAGTGTTGCGGTTGTTGCGGAGAACGGGGGTCGGTTCAGAAAGGGGTAAAGAAAGGGGCGAAAACGAAGCCTCTTCCTCGAGGGATTGCCCCAATAACATTACCTCCATAACGGCTAGCACGGCTTTCTCCGTTCGGCCGTACTCCTCCAGCCGTTCTTTGGCCTCCAGCGAGGGAAAAACCAAGTCAAACAAATCCCCAAAAAACCTAAACCTGAATCAGAACCACCCTTTACGTGTAGGCTTAGCCTAACCAATGAGCCGCGCTCTGCTCTGACTCATCGGGGCTTAAATCGTCAGCCCCAATGATGCACACCTGTGCCAGGCTCCGGCGTGCTCAGTCAGAGCAGAGCACCCTCTAGTGTGCCCCAAAAACACCCCACACGTGACACACAGCTAACGGGCTGGAAAGAAAGAAAAAAATATAGTGACAATCACACTACACTGAGATCAGTGAGGAGAAAAGATGCTTGCTGGGAACACACTGTCATGATCAGAGTGTGTAGATATTTGTAGATATAAATATAACTTTATGATAAAAGATCAGTTGTGCAGTAAAGAAATGTGGAGATGACGTTTGCTTGTTTGCAGTGTTTATGGCGTTTTGAGTGCTGGGATGGTCTCCAGCAGCCCCGACAACACAGGTTAGGATAGAGGCTTCAATAATAAATGGATGGACGTGTATGAGGTCAGGGTTTTCCAGGTCTGGTCTCTGATGGTGTTTGTTCAGCAGGGTTTAGTGTTTTGTTCCTGTTTTCCTGCCTTTTGCCCTGTGAGAGCTTAGAAAGGCTGGAGACCGTCATTTTGACCCTTGAACCCAAAGTCTCAGTAATAAGATCACTGTAAGATGAAAAAATCTAAGAATATTAAATATTTTCAATCCTGAAACTAAAATGCTTTTGAGAAATCTGGGACCAGGACCACATGTTCCCACATTTGATCCAGTTGACCCACTAATTAACAGACTCTTCCTGTTTGAAAAGGATGTGTAGGAGCAGTGCAGGGGGTCTCCATGAGTGATCCATGCAGAGATGTTTTCTGACTAGATGCGAATTAAAATATTTAGTTTTGATGAATTGATACCAAAGTTTTAGTTGAGGGCGACTGTAAACCTCTAAAGAATAAATAAAACATTCATTGAGAACATGTCAAGCTGACAAAGTCTGACCTGTTATGTGAAGCTCTCTCTCTATTTTTAGAATAACAGCATGTCTAGATCACTCAGAAAGTCTTGTTAATGTACTTGCTTTACATTGTTTATAATCCAAGTATAACAAGACTGTTCTCTTAAAAACACACAGTAATATTGCATGTGATAACATTATGATGTGATGACAGCAAGGCAAAGGTAAACACTGAAAACAAAGGATTAAAAATACATTCAACAGGACACATAAAGACATTCTCTCTAATCTGAATATTAAGAGAAATAATGTACATTCTATAAATGATCCTCCAAACACAGTCACTGTAAATACACTCTGTATATACACCTCTTCCTGGAGAATTTATCATGAAAAGAGAAGAAAATCCCAAACCTTCAACAGTGATTCTGATCTCTGTGAATCCACTTTTTATAACAGTACACCTGTACACTCCTCCATCCTCTTCTGTCAGGAGTGATATGAGTAGAGAGAGATTTCCTGGAGAGTGAGTGTTAAACAGCTGAACTCTGTTTCTGTACTGATCACTATTAATGCTTGTCCAGTCCCAGAGTCCACTGCTGGTGTTGTATTTCTCCCAGCTGACATTCTGAGGTGTAGAGAGGAAGTTGGAGCAGTAACAGGTCAGCAGGACTGACTCTCCTGAGTGAGCTGTTATAGTCAGTGTTTCCCCCTCGTTTACCAGAGCACAGGCTGCAGAAACACACAGGCATGAACAAGACCCTGTACATTTCCTGCAGATGATATTTATGCAGTTTTAATTTAACATGGTTTGGAAGATTGTGGTCTTTGATGGTCCTTATCATCACTAGAACTACAGAATTATTGTATTGGTCTGTAGTTTTGGGTTCTCTTTCTGAGAAATGAACAGAGGAGTTAAACAAATCCACAATCCTGCTTAGTTCAGATAAATCAGACTGATCACGATTATCTGTTCCTCTGCCTTTATGGCATCACCAGGGCAGCAGTGGTCTAGGGGTTAGGGAGTTGGCCTCAAGATCTGAAGGTTGTGGGTAAAAATCCTACACTAGTAGGTTACCCTGAGGTACCCTTAAGCAAAGTGAAGCTGAACTACCAACAGTTTAGAATTAGTCTGGAATATAATGTGGATCAATCAAGTGTTTTACCTTTAACAGTGAGTCTGATGTCTCTGAGTTCTCCCCCTTCAACTCCACACCTGTAATCTCCTCCATCCTCTTCAGTCAGGAGTGATATGAGTAGAGAGAGATTTCCTGGAGAGTGAGTGTTAAACAGCTGAACTCTGTTTCTGTACTGATCACTCTCTCTGGATATCTCCTCCAATCGGTTTGTGTTGTATTTCTCCAGGGTGAGTTTCTCAGGTGTGGAGTGAAGATCAGAGCAGGAACAGGGCAGCAGTACTGACTCTCCTGTGTATCCAGTGATATATTTTATCCTCCCAGAGTCTTCCAGTGAGCAGCCTGCAGAAACACACCAGATAATGACCTTCACTATCAGACCCCCTGTATATGTGGAAGTGCTTTACAGTTCAGCTTGATGTTCTCAGATCATTTTATCATCACATGTGTATCACATGATCAACCAGAAACAGGATTTTCTTTTTAAACTCATTGATATAAAAGACATGTTTGATCAGCTCCAGCCAAGTTTCCAATGTTCTAATCTTACTTTTCTACTTGTAGAAAGTGTAGAAAGTGAAACTTGCTCCGCCATCTAATGTCTGATCTGTGATGTTGTTCAGAATGTATTTAACTAAAACCCCCTGCATTTAACTATATTTAACTAGTCCATCCATTATCTGCCGCTTGTCCCAAACGGGGTCGCGGGGGAGTGCCGATGTCCAACCTAGCGCACACAGGGCGAGGACGGGGGACGCACTCTGGACAGGTCACCAGCCCATCGCAGGGAGGAGCGGGACGGGGACAGCACCTTGCTCAAGGGTACCTCAGGGCAACCCACTGGGAAGGGGTTCGAACCCCTGATCCTCCGATCATGTGGCCGACGCCCTAACCACTAGGCCACCGCTGCCCCCTATAGTTAACTAGTGTTAAACCTAAAATAAACACAGTTCAGCTGTTTAACACTCATAAAATAATAATAATAATAGAAAAACACTTTATTATATTCATCTGTCTTGTTTCTACACTCATTGTGTGTGTGTGTGTGTGTGTGTGTGCGTGCAAGTTTGTGTGTGTGTGAAATTGATAACTGATAAATTCAGCATCAAA
Source organism: Hepsetus odoe (assembly GCA_017165825.1). Taxonomy (NCBI): domain Eukaryota; kingdom Metazoa; phylum Chordata; class Actinopteri; order Characiformes; family Hepsetidae; genus Hepsetus; species Hepsetus odoe. The sequence goes on from CM029370.1 coordinate 3,100,282, forward strand.
CAAGATTTTGCACAGGGTTTGATAAACAATCAGTAACTTTACATCTGCAGGTCGGATCAGGTTAGATGAGTCTAACAGAGAGGGCAATGTGTGACACACACACAAACACACACACACACACACACACAGCTACACACACTTCAGTATTATGTCAGTGGTGGTCTGCAGGGGTCCTGACCTCTGATTAATGGAAGGGTTTAATAAAATACAGAGAATCAGTCAGTAAAGCTCCCAAAGTGATGAAATGGGAAATGAGTGTAGAAACAAGACAGATGAATATAATAAAGTGTTTTTCTATCATTATTATTTTATGAGTGTTAAACAGCTGAACTGGGTTTATTTTAGGTGAAGGTTTACTAACACCAGTTAAATGAGTTAAATACAGGGGATCCTCGAGTTACAACAGACCCGACATTGAGCTGCAATACTCTCCCAAAATAAACGTACAAACACATAGACGTCAGCGTTTCGTCGTACACCATTTGCTTTGGACTTATGAGACTATGTAGAACGTTTAGTTTTTGGCTGTGCATGTTTTTGGCGGACCAATACACAGTAACGCAGTTTGAGTGAAGAAGATGGTGCATGTTAGGAAAGGTAAGTGACTTAGGCTAGAGTGTGTCGACTTACAACAAAATTCATGTTACATCATTGATGTAGGAACCAATCTGTGTCACAACTCGGGACCACCTTTAAATCTGCTATTATACATAACATATAACAAAAATTTGACGGATTTGAAAATTAAAAAGTTGACAGATAATTCTACTGTACAGCGTTCATCAAATTGTCAGAGGCACCACAGACTGCGAGCAAATATATTTATAGTGAAAACACAAGTGTAGAACTGAATGTGTTTAATCTGGTTCTTCACTGCACTGTGGATGTGGATCAATCAAGAGTTTTACCTTTAACAGTGAGTCTGATGTAGGTGTGTTCACCCCCTTCAACTTCACACATGTACACTCCTCCATCCTCTTCAGTCAGGAGTGAAATGAGTAGAGAGAGATTTCCTGGAGAGTGAGTGTTAAACAGCTGAACTCTGTTTCTGAACTGATCACTCTCTCTGGATATCAAACCCCATCTCACTCCATTTATATTGTATTTCCTCCAGGTAAGTTTCTCAGGTGTGGAGTGTAGATCAGAGCAGGAACAGGGCAGCAGTACTGACTCTCCTGTGTAACCAATGATCTCGTTTGTCTTCCCAGAGTCTTCCAGTGAGCAGCCTGCAGAAACACACCAGTTAATGACCTTCACTCTCAGACACCTCAGCAAAGATCATGGAATACAGATGATGTTCAAGAGCACAGACTCGCAATGAGCTTCAACTGCTGTCTATCTGCTGAATGTCTGTTGTAGGAAACAGAACAACAGACTCACCTTCACTCACATGGAGCACCAGCAGCAGATAAAACCACACCGTCATTCTGACTGAGATCAACACCTTCAACTACATACAGCAGCAGCACTACTGCACACACACTCTTACACACACACTAGACTGCAGTCTACTGACACACTCAGCACTAAACTGAGCAAGGCCCTTAAGCCCAAGTTGCTGTGGATTAGAGCGTCAGCTAAATGCCGTAAATGTAAATGTAAACTAAAACCTGAAGTCCAGACCACACTCAAAACAACTTTACTACACTCTCCCACAAACACAGCAAAGAGGAAGTGCCTTCAGATTAGCTCATCTCTCTCTCTCTCTCTCTCTCTCTCTCTCTCTCTCTCCATCTCTCTGTCTCTCTCTCTCTCTCTCTTTCTCTCTCGCTCTCTGTTTCTGTCTGATGCAGTGGCATCCTGTTTCTCACTAACACAATCCTCCATCTTCTTTTTCAATGTGCCATGTTCTACATGTTCTACACGTCTACACTCACTCCCACTGCTCACTTTATTAGAACATCTTGCTGGATCATAGTTCCAGACTGAGTTCCATCTGCATACAGTCTGTTACACATCCTCTGGTCCTTCATCAGTGCTATATTTCTGGCCAAAACTCACACTTAACTGGATATTTTTCAGCAGCAGATCACTCTCAGTGACATATATTTGAATATATTTGACATATATTCAGAACTCTCTCAGGATTGGTAGTGAGACCTTGCCCCAAGTGGAGGAGTTTAAGTATCTCGGGATCTTGTTCACGAGTGAGGGTAAAATGGAGCGGGAGATCGACAGGCGGATCGGGGCAGCTTCTGCAGTGATGTGGGCTCTGCATCGGTCCGTCAGGGTGAAGAAGGAGCTGAGCCAGAAGGCAAAGCTCTCAATTTACCAGTGAATCTACATTCCCACCCTCACCTATGGTCACGAGCTGTGGGTAGTGACTGAAAGAACGAGTTCGCGAATACAAGCGGCCGAAATGAGTTTCCTCCGCAGGGTGTCTGGACTCTCCCTTAGAGATAGGGTGAGAAGCTCAGCCATCCGGGAGGGGCTCAAAGTAGAGCCGCTGCTCCTCCGCATCGAGAGGAGTCAGATGAGGTGGCTCGGGCATCTGATTAGGATGCCCCCTGGACGGAGGAGCTGGAAGATTGGCCGGAGAGAGGGAAGTCTGGGCATCCCTGCTGGAGCTGCTGCCCCCGCGACCCGACCTCGGATAAGCGGAAGAAAATGGATGGATGGATATTCAGAACTCCTGTGTCTGATAAACTTAAACGCTATGACAAATGTTTTTTTAATCATGATGCAGAAATAATATGCTGTGCCTACTAAATAAAGACTTCTATCAAAAGTGTTTATTAATGTTTTAATGGATATATATTAAATGTTTATCAGCCAGGTACGACTTCTTTCATCAGAAAGATGGAAGTGTGATCATGACAATATACATTTTCTCACTGACTTCTACAAATGCAGCCCCCTGGACCACAGTTTAGTTCATGAAATACAGATGATGTTCATGAGGACTGAAATACAATGAGCAGACTCACCTTCAGCCACATGGAGCACCAGCAGCAGATAAAACCACCCCATTCTTCCTGAGATCCCAAACACCCTCAACTACATACAGCAAGAGCACTACACACGCAGCACTAAACTAAAGCTGCTACTGACTCTTCCCAAGAAAGAGGAAGTGACTTCAGATGAACTCTCTCTCTCTCTCTCTCTCTCTCTCTCTCTCTCTCTCTCTCTCTCTCTCTGTCACTCACACACACTAAATATATCACTGCAATAACATCCTGTGTGTCACTGACAGGGGCAGTAGTGGCCTAGTGGTTAGGGCATCGGCCACATGATCGGCGGATCGGGGGTTCAAACCCCTTCCCAATAGGCTGCCCTGAGGTGCCCTTGAGCAAGGTGCTGTCCCCGTCCCGCTCCTCCCTGCGATGGGCTGGCGACCTGTCCAGGGTGCGTCCCCAGTCCTTCGCGCTGGGCTGGACTCCAGCACTCCCCCATGACCCCGTTTGGGACAAGTGGCAGAAAATGGATGGATGGATGGATGGATGGATGGATGGGTGTCACTAACATTGTCATCCATTGCCCACATGCGACCACTCACATTATTAGAAAGCACCTTGCTGGAGCACAGTTCTGGACTGAGACCCATCTACATAGAGTGTGTTAACCATCCTCTGATCAGTGCTACATTCCTACACTGGTCTGCAGGAGGCTTAATGGGCTCCTAGTTATGTGTTTGTCTATTGGCCTGTGCACAATTCTTCCAATGGACACGGCAGGGTCTCGTGACCCGGTGCTGGAACTATCCAAAGAACAGGAACAAGTGTGTTCTGATCAACTGCAAATGGAGCAAGTTATCAACTCCCCTTCAACATTAAATTACCCAACAACTTACCTTCACCCAGCTGACTCTTTTTCAGACTCTCACTTGATGCTGCCGGTCGGCTTTGACCCCTCCTACGCCCACCATTCCAAGTCCACCATCACCATCTCCAACTCCCACTCTCAACGCTCCACCTCTGGCCATGCCAGGAAGATACTCTGGAGAAGGAGGCAAGTGCTATCTATTCATCACACAAGTTGAGAATTATTTCCAGGGAATGTCAGGTAGCTATTCTATAGATTCAGCTAAAGTCATGTTTGTCTGCTCCCTTTTGATGAAGCAAGTCCAAAAATGGGTTGCCTCCCTCCAGCTGTCTAGATCTCCACTGCACAAGTCCTGGCGAGTGTTCTCCAAGAAGAATATCTGAGTTTTCAACAGGTCAGTACTTGGAGGGACTGCTTCTGCTCATTGTAAGATGTGCTTCTGCCCATCTTCCAACACTGGAACAAGACCAGAAGTCAGCAGATGACCATCGTGATGACCATTCTGGACCATCGTGGCTGAGAGTGGATGGAATACGCCAGGCTTAAAACTCATCAACAAGAGGAATTGAGAGGACAGAAATCCCTTTCTGCTCCTATCCTTTCTACTCTTTGCGAGGCTGTCAGCCCTCAGGACCCAGAGCCCATGGAGGAGCTGAAAGAAAAGTAAATTCTATTAAACCATCATCTGAGCAGCCTATCTGAGCCAGGTCAACAACTGGTGCAGCTCTAAGGGTGAAAAATGAGAAAACATCATGCACAGGTTGTCAGTACATTGCAGACCAGACACACATTCACACACACATATGAAGCAGCTAATTAGCATCTCCAGTGATTGGATGAGAGGTGTGTGTGTGTGCAGCATTAGTGTAGGGCTGGGTGTGTATCTGTCAGTGTGCTGTGAAGTCAGTGTTGTTTTACTAGTGAGAATGTTGCTGAGTTTTTATCTTCTCTTCATTGAGCTTCACGTCACTGAAGGTGAGTGTGATCTGTTTTTTCCTCTTAGTGATGAACGGCTATGTAGAAAAAGCCCTTTATAAACGAGTGTCCAGAGGACTTGACTGGAGATCTGGGTTCACAGCAGTAAAAAGTTTAGATGTAATCAATTTAAACAATCTATATTTCAAACTTATATATATATATATATTTTTCTTTCTGTTTTAAAATGTATATTTTATCTTAGAATACCTTGTTTTTTAAGATAATTTATTATGTCACAAAAAAATTATGCTTATATCTTATATATTTGTGTGTTTATCTATAATTAATTTCACTTAATGTCTCAGATGAACAGAATAAAAAGATGCTTTAGTTCTAAAAGTGTCGTTCGGTTAAAGTGTCAGAATGACAGAATGATCTCATGAATTGAAACAATTTATCTCTTCAGCACCGCGAGTGTTACGATGGGCCTAAATTCACCATTAAACAGACAAACATGTTGAAGAATACAAGCTGAAATATTCTGTAGGATTATTATTATTATTATTATTATTATTACTTTGTAAATTATTATTTATGCTAACCTATTTAGTTTTCAGATGTAAACTGTGTAAAAGTTTAAAAATACAGTATATTAAATTGTTTTGCAGCATTTCAAGCATAATTAATATTAGTTTTATAATTATTTTTAATGTTTTAAAGTTACATAAATAACTGATCAAGGAGTTCCTCACCTTGACTGTGTCATGTCGTTTCCTGAGGTCTGATCATATTTGTGATCTGTTTAGCTCACTTTGATTTTGCTGACGAGTTAGTCCTGTTCATGAACCTTGGATTAATTTCACATTCATGTACTCTTATTTTCCTGAACTGATTTACTGCAGAACTATATAATCAGGTCATGAAATTCACTTCCTTTTCTTTCTGCTGCAGCTGAGACTCCATCATGGACTTTATGTTCACTCCTCGAACACTAACAGCAGATAAACCGACTGACAGTCTGACAGTAGATCTGAATCAGTGGATCACGCTGAGAACAGATCTCTTCTTGTAGCTGTTTGGAGACTTTGACCAGGCTGGCGTGTGAAATGTGTCAGTACTGAACTCAGACTGTATAATGATGTAATAATGAAGGGGTTTAAACACAACACCACTTTATTAAACACAACATTTTATTAGAACTATATACAGAAACACAACACAATAATAAACACAACACTGGAAGAATCATCATCGTAACACTAATAATAGTTCAGTTCACAGCGCCCCCTGCTGAACGCCTTCATTAATGACTGAAGCAGCAACACTGGAGTCCTTCTGTTCGTCCTGCAGGGGGCGCAGCAGCAAGTAGTTACTGAACGGTGTTATTAATTCAATCATTATTCTTATAAATAATATTTCTTACTCTTAAAACAAAAACCAAACACACAAACTAGTAATCATACAAACAGCAGATAAAACCATAAAGTATTTGCAGAATTATTCATCAGACAAAATGTGCTACAATTATACTATCTTTTAAAATAACTATAACAACAACAACAACAATAATAACACTAACAATAATAATAATAATTATTATAATGCTTTAGTATTAGTAATAATAATAGTGGAAGCAGCAGTGTTTCTGTAAACATAAGCAATGAATCAACACTTTAACTGGAGGTACTAGTGAATTACATTGCTAGTGTACATTTACAGCATTTAGCAGACGCTCTTATCCAGAACGACTTCCATGTCCTAATTACAGTGACAGTCCCCCCTGGAGACACTCAGGGTTAAGGGTCTTGCCCAGGGACCCAGTGATGGTAGTGCTTTGTGATTTGAACCTGGGAACTCTTGAGCCATAGGTCCATAGACAAGCATCCTACCTCTAGACCACCACCACCCTAGTTGTAATTCATGGTTATGTTTTTCTTCTCTAAGAAAGTTCAGTTAATTGATCCGTCTCTTCTGGACTAGATGGTGAGCTATTAAGTGTTAACTGGTCTGGCAGGCTTTAAATAAAACTATATAGATTATATAGATCAGGGCTGTGGATCCACTAACATGAAAGCAGGGGATTTACATAAATTGTGACTCGTATGAATCTAATGTGTAAAGATGTATCAGTGAGGTGATCTGAGGTCATTATGACAGCAATGATATAATAGCTATGTTGTCTACATGAATACCGAGTGACAGGATTGGGTGTAAAGTGTACTTATGGTAATGAGTGGGTCCCATTACATTTTAAAACTCTTAGAACTGAGGATTGGTGTAAAGACTAATTTTCATGTAATGTAACAAACTTGTGAGGACTGATCCAGGTTTCTGTGAGGCAAAGGACATCAAACTCCTCTTCAGTGAATATTCAGTACAAAGTTTAACATTAATTTAATGGGTAGAGCAGACTTTCTGACTGTTTCTGTTATTTAGTTTTATTCAGGGAACAGACACGGTCTCGATATGGTGACCCAGGAATACTTCAACTGGGCCAGCTGCTGCTAAAGAACTACATTTTATCAGTTTTCTTTGAAACAACTTGTCTATATAATCACTGTTTAATGTGTTCATCATCAATTCTGCTTTTGTGGAGAAGATTTGGTCTATTTATTCTTTATAAAAACTTTGAGAGAGAGAGAGAGAGAGAGAGAGAGAGAGAGAGGACAAGGACATGTAAGTTGCTCTGGATAAGAGTATCTGCTAAATGCCGTAGATGTAAATGTAAAATGCGTTCTCCGCCATTTTTCCGCTGTGATTGACACAGAGGGTGGTTAACGCCAGCATCCCACATAGTATGACGCAGGGAGCAGTTACCGCCAACATCCCGCATTGTATGACGCGGGGGGCATTTTTCACCAACATCCCACGTTGTAGTCAGTGGATGTCTGCGGAGAGCCAGTGATTCAAGACAAGTCACCAAAACCAGACACAAAACTGAAACTGAACCACCCGTAACTTCAGGCTTTGCCTTTAGAATGAACTGCGCTCCATTCTGATTCTTTGAGGCGGTTAGCCTCAATGTAGCACACCTGTGCCTTCATGAGCTCAGGTGTGCTCAGTCAGAACAGAGCGCCCTCTACCGTGAACAAAACATAACCAAACGTAGACAGACTGTGACAGTAGATCAGAATACAGAGAAGAGAACACTAACATATGCAGTTTCACATTTTTCAGAAAATTAAATATAGTTTCAACTGTACTTTAATAAACCGAGGCTGGTCATGAAGGGGTGTTTACTGCACACCTCCCCTAAAACACTGACATCATTTAAATTCCTTAAACTAAGTAAGAGCTTAGTTGCTTTAACGTGTGCTGGAACAAAATTGAATATTTAATGTTTTTTGACAACTTCTTGACTTAATAGAAGATCCCATTGTAACGGTTCTGTGCCAGTAGAGGGCACCCTTCTCTGATTGTGCACACTTGTGCACGTTATCTGTCATTAAAGTTCAGTAAGAAGCTCTTGGCTCTGCGTTGACGTCCAGCCCACGACACCACAGCGTGACAGAACTCATAAACTAAATGTACTAAACATAACAAGTGTAAAACATAACATGAATAATCACAAAGGTGAACTCACAGAATGAGCAGCGCCCTGCTCTGATTCACTGGGGCTTATAATGCCAGCCCCTGATGAGGCACACCTGTCACCCAATGCCCAGGTGTGCACAATCAGAGCAGGGCGCCCTCTACTGGCACAGAACTGTTACACCCATTAATACTTGTGGATCAAAAAGCAGCCCTGCAATGGGATCTCTGTTAACATTCACAAAAACAGCATTTATATTTGCAATCTTTTCTTATCTTGCAGCTTATCACTGAAGGTGAATCTTACTTTTCAAATTGTTTTTGCAAAATTGATGCTGATCCTCCTGGAAAGGAGGGTCCGTCGGATAGTCGAACCTCGGATTCAGGAGGAGCAGTGTGGTTTCCGTCCAGGTCGCGGAACAGTGAACCAGCTCTACACCCTTAGCAGGGTCCTGGAGGGTGCATAGGAGTTTGCCCAACCAGTCTACATGTGCTTTGTGGACTTGGAGAAGGCATTCGACCGTGTCCCTCGGGGAGTCCTGTGGGGGGTACTCCGAGAGTATGGGGTATCGGATTCCCTGTTAAGGGCTGTCCGGTCCCTGTACAACCGGTGTCGAAGCTTGGTCCACATTGCCGGCAGTAAGTCGGACCTGTTCCCGGTGAGGGTTGGACTCCGCCAGGGCTGCCCTTTGTCACCGATCCTGTTCATAACTTTTATGGACAGGATTTCTAGGCGCAGCCAGGGCGTTGAGGGGGTCTGGTTTGGTGGGCTCAGGATTGGGTCACTGCTGTTTGCAGATGATGTTGTCTTGTTGGCCTCATCAGGCCGTGACCTTCAGCTCTCACTGGATCGGTTCGCAGCCGAGTGCGAAGCGGCTGGGATGAGAATCAGCACCTCCAAATCTGAGGCCATGGTCCTCAGTCAGAAAAGGGTGGAGTGCGAGTGAGGGTAGAATGGAGCGGGAGATCGACAGGCGGATCGGGGCAGCGTCCGCAGTGATGCGGGCTCTACATCGGTCCGTCATGGTGAAGAAGGAGCTGAGCCAAAAGGCAAAGTTCTCAATTTACCGGTGGATCTACGTTCCCACCCTCACCTATGGTCACGAGCTGTGGGTAGTGACCGAAAGAACGAGATCGTGAATACAAGCGGCCGAAATGAGTTTCCTTCGCAGGGTGGCTGGAATCTCCCTTAGAGATAGGGTGAGAAGCTCAGTCATCCAGGAGGGGCTCAGAGTAGAGCCGCTGCTCCTCCGCATCGAGAGGAGCCAGATGAGGTGGCTCGGGCATCTGATTAGGATGCCCCCTGGACGCCTCCCTGGTGAGGTGTTCCAGGTCGTCCCACTGGAAAGAGACCCCGGGGAAGACCCAGGACACGCTGGAGAGACTATGTCTCTCGGCTGGCCTGGGAACACCTTGGGATCTGCCTGGAGGAGCTGGAAGAAGTGGCCGGAGAGAGGGAAGTCTGGGCATCCCTGCTGGAGCTGCTGCCCCCGCGACCCGACCTCGGATAAGCGGAGGAGAATGGATGGATGGATGGATGGATGTTGATCTACTCACTGTACTGTGAGAAAGACTTGATCCAGCTCTCTTTTCTTTATATTTATAGGGAAATGAGACAATATGTACCGAGATTTATTGAAATATGGCAAAAATACCTGTAAATGCAGTTTAAAATACAAAGAGGTGATTTCTGTTTGCATTTATATTTGAATCTAATGAGCTTTAAAGTCTAAATTTGTAGTCGCTGCTTTTAAACAGGATGTTTGTGTGTGTGTGGTTTTTTTTTCTATAGGGTTCATGAGCATCAGATAATAATTGCTGATAACTGCATTTATAGGAGATTCTGTACTGCTGCCTTGTGATAAACAATCAGATGTACCTGTGAAATTCTGATAGATCAAAAAAGACATGAATGGTTACCTTTCAGTTATCGACCAAAGACGAGTTCAGCACTTTACAACACTCTCCAGGAAATCTCTCTCTACTCATATCATACCTGACTGAAGAGGATGGAGGAGAGTACATGCGTCTGCACAATTTACAGGATATGGTTAAAACTGTTTCCATGGTAAAAGGTGCACAGTTTATACTGAGCACAGAACCATGCCCTTTGTGTTTGTTGATTTATTTTAGTCTGATTCTTCATTTGATGAACTTTGATATAACATTTGAAATTATTAATGAACTGTTAATAGAAATCTCAGCTTAACATTAATATGTTTAGATTTTTTTATTTTTGGCAAACAGAGAACAAAGTTTAGATTAAACAGACAAGGTTACAAGTTGAAATAGAAATATTGCATATTTCATGTTACATATTGCATATATCACCTTTTATTCTCCAAATCACTGCCGACTCCAGCCAGAGTTCACTACAGTCTTTGTGGCCACTTGTGATACAAGCTTTTTCTAAGCAGAGTCAGTGTGGCAGAGATAAATCTCCAGTCAAAGTTCTGTTCCCTTCAGGAAAATGAACGGTCCTGGATTTTGTTTTCAGAGAAAGCTACTATTCTTCAGCTCTGTAATAAACTACATGATACTGTGGCCTTGCTAGAAGCTTCCCTGTTAGAGCTGGGCCCACTAACCTCACAGCCTGTCTCTTTAACCCAAAGGTAGTGAGATGTGTGGTCCTCCATGCTCTCTCTGTTAATATAGAGCAGCCCTCAACACCTGGAGTGAAGCTTCAGCTCAGCAGTCCAGCAGCTCCCAAATTACCCCACATTAATCACGCACCAGCGGGAATGTGCAGCTTCCGGAGAAATTTTACAAAACATAATTCCAGATCACACAGTGACTCCTGCTGCTCGTGTCCAAAACAATCAACACCAGATGAAACAGAGAAATATTCCTGCAGATCAGGAACGATAAAAAATTAAATATAAAAAAATATATAATTAAATATATGCAATAGTGACAAGTCACAATGCACTGAGATCAGTTGGGCAGAAGTGAGGAGAGAGATGCATGCTGGGAACACTGTCATGATAACAGTACATTTATACACACATTGCCTACGTGCAAAACTGATAAAGCAAAGATCAGAGTTTGCAGATACCTGTAGATATAAATATAACTTTACATCCTGTTTCATTGTAAAGATGATGACACTGGTGAAAAGAATGTGGAGATGATGTTTGCTCATTTGCAGAGTTTATTATTATTTATATAAAATAAATAACTGGAAATAACAAATTCATTCATTCTGCAGAGACAAATACAAAGTTACAGACTGTCAGCACTCAGCGCCCAACCCCCAGCTGTGTTAAAGACACTCAGTAAAGAGGAAGCACTCGGCCCCACTGAGAGGCCCAGAGAACCACAACGTATAGCTGTTATCATCTCTGAGAGTAGCACATTAATAAAGCATTAAATAACAGTGTAACTACTGGTGATATTCACTGTTACACTCTCAGAATTAAAGGTGTTTGAGGGTCTTTGGGGTGGAACCCCCTGCATCACTGGGGTGGTTCCCTCAAGGATACGCCTTCGGTACTTTAGTCAGGGAACATAATTCCATCATTTTACACTGCAGTTCATTTTTGACTTTGTATAAATCTGCATCTAAATGTTAGCGGAAAACGATAAGTGAAAGTGAATAAACTTGTCATTGTGAAAAGCAGCACAGCACAATACAATGAAATTCAACCTCTGCATTTCACCCATACACACATGTGCATCAGGGGGAAGTTGCTGAAAGCACCCAGGAAGCTGTGACGGGGACGGTACCTTGCTCAAGTGTACCTCAGGGAAACCTACTGGTGAGAAAATCAAACCCACAATCCTCCGATTGCCAGTTAGTGTTAGGGCAACTCCCTAACCAGTAGGCCACCGCTGCTGGTATTGGGGTGTCCTGGTGGGGGGGGTACCTTTAGCTTGACTTGGGTGGTCCATTCAAGGGTACCTTTCAGGACATTTCATTAGAGAACTTAATTCCAGCATATTCATATTTATAAGTTAAAAGGTACAAATCTACAAGAAGGTCCTGAGTTAGATTACCAGGCGGCACAGTCCAGGTCCTTTCTGACCAGTCAGAATGTGCCAAGATGTGAAGAGGAGGAAAGGCATGATGGGAACTCTTGAAATATTTTCCACAACAGCATCAATTTTAACACTCAGACATTAAGACTGTTAACATCACGGCCCACCTGATACTCAACACTGAACACTAGTCATTGAGCTGGATGTGCTTTAAAGGTTCATTTAATCACCCCTCCCCCCACCAGCATTTCTGAGAGGCCAGTAAGAGGAAATACAAGCTAAACCACATTTCCTTCAGAGAAAACGCTGAACATACATGTGGAAAAAAGCATGTTTGTGTGCTTGCAGGCAACGATGTGAGTTTATTGATGATCAGATAAACTATATAATAAGACAGAGAAGTTGTGGACAAACGGCAACCAGAAAAAGACAGATTACGTCTTCGAAACTAAAGCACTTTGGGCTTCTCAAGGCCGAGTCTTCGATAAAGCTCATCTGTAGATTAAACAGTGGTCAAAGGGTCAAAGGTCAGTTTACCTTGTATGCAAATTTACTGGTTATTCTATGGTTATAGTCGTCTACAGTCTTGCTGCCCAGGTCATCAATCACTCCACTCATTAATGGAAATACAGCATCACAGAATCACCACTAACCAGATATTATCTGAGTAACTGACCATCGTCACAGACACTGTAATGTAGTTGGTGTTGGGATGCTTTTTGAAATGTTACTGGGATCACAGAGTCAGAACTGGATATTAGGGCTTGAAGCGCTACAGTTAACATGAAGAGAATAACTGTGATTTTTTAAGATTCACAGGCAGGACAGACACAAACACAATGTGAAAAACAGTGAAGCTGCTTCAAACACTTTATTAAATGGTTAAGAGATTCAAACACGACTCAAACAGCAATACATTCATTCTTCATCATGATTATTATTAAAATAGCCTTGCGTCATGGTGACCACCGAACCCCAGCCATGGCCACAGTCCTAGTCCCTGGAATTCTGAGCTGGAGCTTCTATTTGACCATCACTAATCACACCCAATCCCACATCTGGTCAGCCAGACATTTAAGGTTTGCCAGCCCATCCTAGTATTGCCTGTTCACCGTTGTGTGTGTTTTGCCTGGTTTGTTGAGACAATTGTTTTGATCAGAATAAAGAATCCTTAAGTCACGTGTGCTCTCTTTCCTTGCAAACATGACACCTGGATCATTTCACTTTACAGATAAACAAATGTTTTCATGGCTTCTACAATTTATTTCAGAAAAAAAGGCGAGCACTGATAAAAGTAGTAAGTCATTTTCTGCCGCTTGTCCCAAGCTGGGTCGCGGGGGAGTGCTGGAGTCCATCCCAGCTCACACAGGGCGAAGGACGGGGGATGGGGACGGCACCTTGCTCAAGGGTACCTCAAGCCAACCTATTGGGAAGAACCCCTGATCCTCCGATCATGCGGCCAACGCCCGAACCGTGATACCACCGCTGCCCTTGATAAAAGTATAAAGTATAATATATGTAATTAATTATTTGCAAAAAAAAGTTTCACAGGTTTAATTTAATCTTAATTTAAGCAAAATTCATGGTTAGTTGAACACTAAATTAGGAAACAACAACAAGAAGGCTAAAGTTAAATATTAATAAAAATAATCATGATTAAAAGTGCCATACACTCATTATTACTCAGTAAACTTTCTTAATAAGAATCAAATATGAGAACCGGACATTTATTTCTACACATCTACAGTCTTGTCCAATCAGAAACAAAAAAAGAATTTCAAGTTTTCAAGTGTGTGTGTGTGTGTGTGTGTGTGTGTGTGTGTGTGTGTGTTAGTGTGTTCATTCAGTTTAATGGCATATTTTGTAAATGGCATATTCTATGTCCATCATTGTGGGAGCTGGTGTTGGTTTTTTGCTGATGACTCCAGGGGAGTACGTCACTTCATCCTGCAGTAAATACACAACAACAAACATCATTAAAGCCCAAACTCATCTGTACAACAGACGTTCAGAATGATACTCACCAGCTCTTCTGCTTCATGCCAAAGACAAAGGAAATCAGTCTGGAGCTCAGAAAGAAGATAGTAGAGGCTCATGATAAGGGGGAAAGCTACACTGCCATTTCCAAGCGATTCACAGTGTCTCGAACTGCTGTACATTGCATCATTGCCAAGTACAAGGAGTCAAATTCTGTAAGAAACAAACCTGGCTGTGGCTGTAAGCACAAGATTTCAAGAACTCTGGAGAAGAAAATAGTCAGAGATGTCAGCAAGGAGCCCTGGACATCTGCCAAGATGATTGTTGCTGACCTGGCCTCTTCTGGAGTTGATGTTTCAAGGAACACAGTTGTGAGGGCTCTTCATCTTGGTGGGTTTCAGAGCCATCGTCCCAGAAGAACCCCTTTACTCAAAGAGCGGCACATCACAGCCCGACTGAGGTTTGCCCGTGAACGTTTGAAAGGTAAAGATGAGCTTTGGAAGTCTGTGCTTTGGTCTGATGAGACTAAACTGGAACTGTTTGGGCACATGGATGTTGCTTATGTTTGGCGAAGAAAGGGAGAGACCTTCAACCCTAGGAACACAGTTCCCAGAGTTAAACATGGTGGTGGGAGCATCATGCTGTTGGTCTGTTTTGCAGGCTCAGGCACAGGAAGCCTTGTTCGGGTTCACGGCATCATGAAAAAAGAAAATGATGTTGACATTTTGAGGGAGAATATGCAGAAATCTGCTCGTAGTCTAGGCTTAGGTTGTCGCTGGGTCTTCCAACAAGACAATGACCCAAACATACATCAAAAATAGTCCAGCAGTTTCTCAAGGATACCAAAACCAAGATCCTAGAGTGGCCCGCACAGAGCCCAGACCTCAATCCTATTGAGAATCTGTGGCGGGTGCTCAAAGTGAATGTCCATGCTCGGAAACCATGCAATTTGGACCAGCTAGAACAATTTGCAATGGAAAAATGGGCCAGAATCCCTCAGGAGACCTGTGCCAACCTAGTAAAGAACTACTCTAAGAGGTTGTTGTCAGTTGTGGCTCAGAAAGGGTACATTATTGACTATTAATGGCCAGGGGACTAATAATTTTGGATGTCTCATTTTTGCCCCTTCTTGTTTCAACTCGGTGTATCAATAAAATATCCTAATTAAACTTAGTGGACATTGTTTTTTATAGTGTATTTGTTTCCAAAATAACAAACAGTTGTTGTTAATGGTCATTTTCATGGAGAAATCAAGAGTTTCGTCTATTTTCATAAGGGGGGGCTAATAATTTTGGCCTCAACTGTATATTAGAGTGTCTGTTGTAGGAAACAGGAACAGTAGACTCACTTCAGCCACATGGAGCACCAGCAGCAGATAAAACCACACCTTCATTCTTACTGAGATCAACACCTTCAGCTACATACAGCAGCAGCACTACTGCACACACACTCTTACTCACACACTAGACTGCAGTCTACCGACACACTCAGCACTAAACTAAAGCCTGAAGTCTGGACGTCTCTCAGCACAACTTCACTGAACTCTTCCACGAACACAACAAAGAGGAAGTGACTTCAGATGAGCTCATCTCTCTCTCTCTCTCTCTCTCTCTCTCTGTCACTCACACAGCAAATATGGTGTCTCAATGGCATCCTGTGTATCACCAACACCTCCATCTTCTCTTTTAACACACAGTGCTCCACAACAAGAGTTCAACTCTTTCTCTGTATCTCTACACATCTAAACTCGCTCCTTCTGCTCACAATATTAGAGACCACTTTGCTGGAACACAGTTCCAGGTCGAGACTCATCTACATGGTGCAGGTCAGTAATTTTCTAGACCTTCATCAGTGCTTCAGTCAATCAGCTTCAAAGTCTGGATGTATTTCTGGATATATATGTCTGGATATATTTCAACAGCAGATCGTGTTCAAAACTCTTGAGTCTGATAAACTCATGATCTTGATGAAGTTAACAGTCCTTTAGCATTGATACAGACATTTAGTTCACATGTGATACCAAGCTGGAGTAAGACGACCTCATAAAAGAGTTAAAAATTGTATTAAAGTTTCTCTCCACAGTCCAAAGACAGGCAGGTCAGATGGACTGGAGATGCCTGGGCCCTAAAAGGGACTGTGTCTGTGATGGACTAGTAAAGGGTCATGGGTTTTCTCAGCCTGTAGACTTCTGAATGCTGGAATGGTCTTCAGCAGCACTGACACAGGTTAGGATAGAGGCTTAAATAATAAATGGATGGATGTGCATGAGCTTATCAGGTTTTCTAGCTCTGGTCTTTGAAGGTTTCGGTTCAATAGAGTCTAGTGTTTTTTCCCATTTTCCCACCTTTCGTCCTGTGAGAGCTTGGGAGTGCTCCAGTCCCAAGGAAGTACTCCAGTACTTCCTATGACCAGCAGCTAAGAAAATTATTGAGTGAGTTGGTGCTGCACATTGGCCTTCCAAAGCTGGAAACTGTCATTAGGACCCTTGAACACACAGGGACTGAGCTCCATCTCTCCAGACACTTCCACAGCTCCACAGTCCAATTCAGGAGGGTTTTAAACTCGACTAACACTGACATTGGACACGGTGACCTCAGGGCTCATGTGTAGCTGCTCAATAGTGTCCCGTTCTATTTGCCTGTTGGAGTGTGTGAGACTGAACATGTGCCAGCAGTGGCTCCACCTTAAATTGCAGAGCTGTCTGGACTTTTCTGGATGTATAATATCCAGAGAGTAGCTGGTGTAGCATGATTCGTAGGCTGCAATATGTCCACATGTGACAGTGTCCCACTCAACAATAATGAGATTCCCTGGACAGGACATTCACCTACATCTGTAACTTCTGTCATCTGTACTTTATTTCATTCACTGACTGCAATGATTTAAAATGTAACATAAAATCTGTTGTATTTAAATGAAATGAATAACAAATTAAATTGGATTATATTTAAAAAGTGTTTAATAGCATTAAATGTCATAAACAAGCCAAGTATCTGAGATTTACATTTACAGCATTTATCAGACGGTCTTATCCAGAGCGACTTCCATGTTCTAATTACAGGGACAGTCTCCCTGGAGCAATTCAGGGTTGAGGGTCTTGCTTAGGGACCCAGTGGTGGTAGTGTTAGAGGTGGGATTCGAACCTGGGACCTCTTGAGCCAGGGGTCCATAAGAAAGTACTCTACCACTAGACCACCGCCACCCATATGATGACATATAGTACAGCATACAGTATACCAGCATACAAATATAAAATACTTTAGAAAGCAGAATTAAAAGTATTGTTGCAGCGTATATATATGAATATTTTAAAAACATTTTCTTGAAAAAAAATATTTTCTAGTAAACACAAAAACAATATTTTTTAAATGACAAAAAAAAAATTAAGGTACATTGATCTGGTGTGTAGTCTGGTAGTTGGTCTGTTGATCAGGTCCATTGGTCAGTAGTTTGTCTGTTGGTTTGATGTGCTGGTCACTGGTCTGCTGATCAGCTGTTAAACTGCTTTGGTGAGGTGTGCTGGTCAGTAGGTGGTCTGTGAGATCATTAGCTGCTCTGTTAATCTGGTGTGTAGGCTGGTAGCTGGTCTTTTGAGATCTGCTGGTTTTCTACTGGAGGTTCACTCTTCCATCAGCAGTGTTGTAGTAAACTGTGTCAGGATCTGGGTCTTGGGAGGCTGAAATGAAGAAGAAAAGCCAAATTCATTCAGGATCTGGTAATATAGCAGGTAAAACACACAATACAGGAAAAGGATCCCAGTAACGGTACCTTTGGTTCTCTTGGTGTAATAGACCACAGCTACTATAATGTGGAGAAAGATCACGGTCACCAAGGCGAAGGGGACGAAGGGCAGAGACTGTGGAGGGGCTGCAACAGTAGGATCTGTTGGTGGTGAAAAACACAAAGTCTCAGTACTGAGATCATTGTAAGATGAAAAAATCTAAGAATATTAAATATTTTCAATCCTAAAACTAAAAGGCTTTTGAGGAATCTGGGACCAGGACCACATGTTCCCACATTTGATCCAGTTGACCCACTAATTAACAATCTCTTCCTGTTTGAAATGGGTGTGTAGGAGCAGTGCAGGGGGTCTCCAGGACAGATCCATGCGAAGACATTTTCTGACTGGATGTTATTTATAATATTTAGTTTTGACGAA
>CM029370.1:3119106-3152649 GCA_017165825.1 Hepsetus odoe
GTGTGTGTTTATATTATTATTACTGTTGTTGTTGTCTATTAATTCGTATTATGTTTAGTGCATTGAGCTTCAGGGGTGTCACACGTGGGGTGTTTTGGGCACGCTAGAGGGCGCCCTCTGTCACCTGTGTTGTGTTTTGGGCACGCTAGAGGGCGCTCGCTATCATGTATAAGGTATGTCACAGGAGGTGTTTTGGGTACGCTAGAGGGCGCTCTGTTCTGACTGAGCACACCTGAGCCCCTGCAGGCAGGTGTGCATCATTGGGGCTGACTATTTAAGCCCCGATGAGTCAGAACAGAGCGCAGCTCATTAGGTAGGTTAAGCCTATGCGTAACGGGTGGTGTTTGTGTCTGTACCTTAGTGTTTAACTTGGTATATGTAACTTAGTCCATGTTCCTTAGTCTCTAGGGTTAGACTGCAGTTCCCCAGTTCTAGGGTTTCAGGTTTAGAACTGCAGTCCCCCTTCCTTGTTTGTGTAAGTGTGACTAATAAAAGTTTGTTCCTAACTCCTGGCTCTGAACTGGCGTCCCTCCGGTACCCCGCCACCGTTACAAGGGGCTTCGGAAACATCTAGACAGCGTGTGCACACAGGTCGCCAAAATTGTGAACACTGTTCAGGTAAGGCCATGTGTGTTATTATTATTATTATTATTATTATTATTATTATTATCTGCTGAAAGGTTCTGAACTGCTACTGTTCGTGTCTGTTTCACAGAGCAAAGTGAAAGCGCTCAACTGGCTGATCTGTAAAAAGTCTGAACTCCTGCACAAAGTGAGTTTGAACCACTTCCTTTGTCTTTTGTTCAGATTTATGATTTGGTGTAAAGTGTAAAGTAGCTTTACTGTTTACATTTTCACTCTTACATTAAGTTAAAGGGGAAAATGTCAGATTATAAAAACATAATTTTCTCGTCCTGTTGACTCAGTGTTAGAGGTTCACAGTGACCTGAAGAACTGTGTTCTGTGACGGACTGTGACGGATGCATTTAAGGTAGATTTTGGATTACATCAAGGATCAGCACTGAGCCCATTCTTGTTTGCAATAGTAATGGACAGGTTGACGGACGAGGTTAGACAGGAGTCTCCGTGGACGATGATGTTTGCTGATGATATTGTGATCTGTAGTGAGAGTAGGGAGCAGCTTGAGGAGAAATGGAGAAATGGAGATCTGCTCTGGAGCGGAGAGGAATGAAAGTGAGTAGGGCAAAGACAGAATACATGAGTGTGAATGAAAGGGAGGAAAGTGGCGTGGTTAGGATGCAGGGAGTGGAGGTAACAAAGGTAGAGGAGTTTAAATACTTGGGATCAACAGTTCAGAGTAATGGCAAGTGTGGAAGAGAGGTGAAGAAGAGAGTGCAGGCTGGTTGGAATGGGTGGAGAAGAGTGGCTGGAGTGATTTGTGACAGACGCGTACCAGCTAGAGTAAAAGGGAAGGTTTACAGGACAGTAGTGAGACCAGCTATGTTGTATGGGTTGGAGACAGTGGCACTGACGAAAAGGCAGGAGGCGGAGCTGGAGGTGTCAGAGTTAAAGATGCTGAGATTTTCATTGGGTGTGACGAGGATGGACAGGATTAGAAATTAGTATATTAGAGGGACAGCTCAGGTTAGACGTCTTGGAGACAAGGTTAGAGAAGCAAGGTTGCGTTGGTTTGGACATGTCCAGAGAAGAGATGAGGAATATATTGGAAGGAGGATGTTGAAGATGGAGCTGCCAGGAAAGAGGAGAAGAGGAAGACCAAAGAGGAGGTTTATGGATGTGGTGAGAGAGGACATGCAGGTGGTCGGTTTGAAGCAGGAAGATGCAAAAGACAGGAAGAAATGGAGACAGTTGATCCGCTGTGGCGACCCCTAAACGGGAGCAGCCGAAAGAAAAAGAAGAAGAAGATACTGCTCTTTATTGAGTAAATTTAGAGGTAAGATTACATGAAGAAAATATTAAACACTATATTAACTTTTAAATTAATAAATAAGTTTTTACTTATTTTTTTAACTTTAAGTATTATTTTACATTCCAGATGTAGGTGTTTTGCTCAAAAAGTTGTTTTTTTTCCCACTAAAATCAGATTTCAGTTAATCAGGATTAGTTCAGCTGTCCAGTTTGTCTGGATCATTTTTTCTTCTCGCAGATGTCCTGAACGACCCTTTCTCGTGCTGCAGAATAAATCAACTTCTTAGCTCCACCTCTCGAACTCATGCCAGTTTCGCCCCCTCCGAGCGCATGTAGCCGGATCTGGTAACACCTTAGCCTTTCCCAGGAGGTAAGCAAACTGTGCAGAGACTTACCTTCTATGAGCCCGGCTTTCTGCACTGGAGAGTTTTGGTCGGGCTCCTCCTTTTGGCTCACGATGTCCATTGGTGGTCGGTCTTTCTGTAATGGTGGTGATGGTGTCGTCCTGGACATCAGTGCTGAGCCGAGAGGTCAATACAGAACGCATAAGCTTTAATAACAAAACTGCACAGAAACTCAGAACACAGATAAATTTACACAACACGTACAGATTAACAATTACACTCTGCTCTTGCTTAATAGGGCTATTAAAGCCAACCCCAAATGAAGCACACCTGTCAGCCCAGTGCCAAACAGGAGTGCTCTCCCAAGAGCTGAGCAGAGCGCCACCTAGTGTTACACAATAACAAAAATACACATTTCTTACTATTTTAATGGCCTTTCTCAGGTTCTATAAGCAAGAAATAAAGTTGAGAGAAGAAACATAAACACTGAATTGAGTTCTGAGTAAGAGTGTATAAAGACACCTTTGGCTCAAAAGTCTTCCTCGGGAGCTGATGTTCCTCCATATCTTCAACATGAAGCCACTTCCACTCTGCTTCCTCGTTTTAGGGAAAAGGTAACTGATCTCAGAGCTGCTCTCTCTCAGTCTGAGTGCAGGAAAATGGCAGAGGCCTGTATTTCAGTACATCAGGACCAGTTTAGCTGTCCAGTCTGTCTGGATCTGCTGGAGGATCCAGTGACTGTTCCCTGTGGACAGTTTTTGAATGGCATGTATTAATGGCTGCTGGGATCAAGATGATCAGAAGTTGGTCTGCAGCTGCCCTCAGTGCTCTTTCACTCTTTCACTTTCACTCTGAGACCTGTTCTGTGCAGAAATAATGTAATGGCTGAAGTGGTGGAGAAACTGAAGAAGACAGAACTCCAGGCTGCTTCTCCTGCTCAGTGTTACTCTGGACTTGGAGATGTGATTTCTGGTCTCTTTCTGTGAAACTCATCTTCAGTCAGTGAACATAAAGTCTCTTTCGGTCTCAAAGGAATGAATATGAGCCCAGTGAGGTGGACAAATGTCACAAAAATATAACACAAGGTCAGTAAATCAATTATTTGATGATTAATGCAACTTAAGTGTACTACTTAATTCCCCATTTACTCTCAACAAGATAAAAAGTACTTATCAGTTCTTTATCAGTGAACTAAACATCAGATATTAAACAATTGATCATTAAATTAATTATAAATGAACAAATAAAAATAAAATAACAATAAACCTGACAATTAATTATCAGTAAACTCTACTAGTAATTCTTCTGTAATTAACTAGTCACCAAGTAATAAATGATGTATAATGAACAGATAATTGATTTGTAAGTAAGGAGTAACTAATGGAGTCCAAACAACATCTTTCATTTCTGATCCTTAATGTTTAACTGGTTTGTATATCCAGTGTCGTCAACAATTATTAATATCCTTTAAATGGCTTTGTAAAAAGAATAAAAAATGAAAATACACTTTTTTTAAATTGCTTCATCTCAAAAAAAAAAAAAAAAAAGCAAGGTGTTTGAGCCAATGACAATGTCTCCAGATCAAGTCAAGTACTCAAGTTGGATTATTGTCATTTCAGCCATCTACACAGTACACAGTGAAACGAAATGACGTTCCTCCAGGACCCTGATCATTCAGGCTTCCAGGCTCGTCCTTGTACTGTATTCATCAGTCCTACAGGTTTCAGTCTGGGTCTGTAAGAGCCTTCCTGGCCAGTTTTAGTGTCCGGCAGAAGCAGACAGATTTTAAAATGTTCTGGAGTTGATAATGTCATGATGTCTATCAGGGTCTCAACCTCAACCTCACACTATTACAGAACCTCCATCCTATTAACAGATAGAATTAGGTTCTTTCTTTATATCCCTCTTTTAATGATAAAACCCATCTTGAGGGTTTATTACCAAAATCTGTAACTTTTCTTTCATCAGAACACAGTTCCACTCAGGGTTTAGCTCAGTTTTGTAAATTCCATCTTCTTGTGTCTGAGATTTAGTTTCAGAAAAGGCTGCATATCTTCCAAATAGTCTGTTGGCACTGAGTTAGTATCTGATGGTGCTTTTAGAGACTCAGTGTTATGACTCTAAACCACAAACTTTTGTGAAAGAATCCCAACGCCGAAAACAGCCGCATCGTTCACGCCGTTTATTTACAGTCTGTGTACGACAGTCTAGCGGTTAGCCAGTTAGCATAGGAGCAGCGCGCCGGGAAAAAGGCAAACAAAGAGAACCGGTAAACATTCCATCTCCTAAGAGACTTCAACGACGGAAACACAGCGGATTACGTATGATACTGAATCTGTGACGACACGCAGTGAGAGTGAGGACGAATTGCCGAATACCGCTTGTATCCTACATTTATGGCCACTATACATGACGTCACGCTCTCGCGCCATTGCCCATTCTTGGTCCGTTGGTGCCCCCTAGCGGTGAAGCTCAACAGTAACACTTAGTAACCCCAAGATTTTATTCTTTACAAAAAAAAATCAACAACAGTAATACATTTAGATTGATCAACAGTAATACTGTTAAATATGAAATGTTAAAATAAATAGAGGTCCTCCTTCATGCTGGTCTGTAGATGTAGTTCATGTCCTTTCCTTACTGTTGCCCTGTCAGTAGAAAACGGGGTTTCAGTCTGTCACGCTGGCGGGGTGTGGGAAGGACGTCAACGCAGAGCCGAGTCCTTCGTACTCAACTTTAATACCAGATAACGTGCACAGAACTCATAAACTAAATATATCGACCATAACGTGTAACACATAACATAAATAAACACAGAAGTGCGCACACAGAGTGACCAGCGCCCTGCTCTGAGTCACTGGGGCTTATAACGCCAACCCCGATGAGGCACACCTGGCACCCAATGCCCAGGTGTGCACAATCAGAGCAGGGCGCCCTCTACTGGCGCAGGACCGTTACACAGTCTGAGCTTTTGTCTATGTTTTAATAATGTTAATTTAATTCATTTAGTCTATGTGTTCTTTTATCTTTTCCATGTCTATAGATGAATAAAGGGTATTAGGTCTCTCCTCATGTTTATATCCCCACTGATAGGGCAGTGGTGGCCTAGTGGTTAGGGCGTTAGCCACATGATTGGAGGATCAGGGGTTTGAACCCCTTCCCCGTAGGTTGCCCTGAGGTACCCTTGAGCAAGGTGCAGTCCCCATCACTGCTCCCCGGGCGCTTTCAATAGCAGCCCACTGCTGCACATGTGTGTATGGGTGAAATTCAGAGAACGAATTTCCCATTCGTGGGATTATAAATAAAGGATGATGATCAGGAAAGGTTGGGCTGGATTTCAGTTTGAAAATTGTTCAACAGCTCCTTAAGGACACTTTAACCGAACTACACTTTTAGAAATAAAGCATCATTTTATTCTGTTCATCTAAAAAATGTCAAATGAAATTATTTATAGGTAAGTGAAAGTGACTATCCTTGTCATGATAAAATACAGCACAGCACACAGTGAACCAAAAAAAAGTAAATCTCTGCTTTTAACCCATACACACACCCTGCAAAAGGGGACAGCTATTTAAAAACCTGGGGAGCAGTAATGGGGACAGTACCTTGCTCAAGAGTACCTCATGGCGAAATGCTGTTCTGGGAATCAAACCCATGAGCTTCAGTTGCTGGAGCCAACTGCTTAACCACTAGGCCATCGCTGCACACGTATGAGATATAGACTCAAATTCATAAATTTATGTGATTTAATAAATGACCTTGAAAAATTAGCTATTCTTTCATAAATTATATATTTTGAAAACAAAATATAAAATAGAAATATAGATTCCTTTGTTGATCACAGTATCACAGATTCTTTTTAATTCCTCAGATTCTTCACAGATTTAAAAAAAAAAAAGTTCCACAAATAATTATTTTCATTATAAACTGCTTTCTTGCTGTGATCTCAGATCGCCAGTCGAGTCCTCTTTACTCTGGACAGTCGTTTATAATTGTAACGCTCCGGTGCCAGTGAGGTCGCTGGTCATCCTGTGTGCGCAGTCCCGGCCAGGCGTTGGCTTCCGGGCTATCAGCCCCGCCCCCCCGTGACAGAATGACCAGCGACCTCACTGGCACCGGAGCGTTACAATAATAAGTTTATAGTTCTATACTGTCAGTTCATCAGTAAGAAGGAAAAAAAAAGATCACCCTCAAATACATGCATGCCAACCAACACAAAAATAGGAAATGTCTGATTGTCACACTCCAGTGTCTCTTTCTGTCAGGCTCTTCCTTTTCTAGAAACAATCTTTTCATTCTATCTCTTCATTTTCTTTTATTCTATTCTGGCATGCAATTGTCCTCTTGTCCAAACACAGGAGATGCTAAATAGCTGCTTCATATGACTGTGTGTGTGTGTGTGTGTGTGTGTGGGAATCCCCTGTTTTTCACCTTGAGAGCAGAATCAGCTGCAGCTACTCTCCCATACTTCTCTATAACACCAGACTTCCTCAAACAAAATCACAACTCCTCTCTAGGCACCCTGTCATATGCTTTCTCCAAATCCACAAAGGCACAATGCAGCTCCTTCTGACCTTCTCCATCAACACCCTCAGAGCAAACATTGCATCTGTGGAGCTCTTTCTCAGCACAAATCCATATGGCTGTTCAATGATCCTCACCTCTTTTCTTAACCTAGCTTCCACTACTCTTTCCCAGAGCTTCATGCTGTGGCTGATCAACTTCATCCCTCTCTAATTACTACAGCTCTGTGCATCACCCTTATTCTTGAAAATCGTTACCAGTACACATCGTCTCCCCTCCTCAGGTTCCTCTCACTTTCCAAGATTGTGAGAAACTCAACTGCCATCTCCTCTAAACACCTCCATGTCATGTCCAACAGCCTTTCCATTCTTCATCCTCTTCATTGTTGCCCTTGCTTCCATTTTGCTTTTTTGCTGCACTTCCTGGTTCACTCTCCCCACATCATCCAATCTTCTCTCTCTCTCTCTCACTCTCTCTCTCTCTCTCTCTCGCTCTCTCTCTCTCTCTCTCTCATTTTCTTCATTCATTAACTGCTCAAATTAATTCTTCCATCTCCTCAAAACGCTTTGTTCATCTATACGTACATTTCCATTTCTGCACATCTTTCCTAGCTCTGTCTTTCTGTCTAGTGAATCAGTGTAGGTCATTTTCTCCCTCCTTACTGTCCAGCTGTAACCAGGTTAAATTGTATGGTCATAATTACTCAAAATCTGTTAGGTCCTAAGCAGTTGTTGCTCTGCCTGACGTTGACGACCTCCAAACCTGTAGTGACGCTTATTATTAATTACAGCCACTCCTGATCCCTTTTCTTCTTCTGTGGTACGCCCATATAAACTTCAAGGATCTCTCCTTGTCCCCTCCATCTGTCTACAATTCCCCTGAGAGAGAGGAGCTGGAGTGGGCGCCACACTTATTTGGAGGTGTTTGTCTCTATTGTGTACCGTCAGAATAAAAGGAGAAAGACCAAGGAGACTCCCGTGTCGTGTCCCAAAAATCACACAACCTCATACAATTCACCAAAAACCTTATCTTTAGTCTTACCACTGCTTTCCTAAGGCTGTGCTTCATCATTGTGCACCTGCTTACTTTCTGCATCTCTCTGACTGTCCCACTTCTTCTTTGCTAGTCTCTTCTTCAGTTTACACTCCTTCTTCTGGGTTCCACCACCAGGTTTCCTTATCCTCCGTCTTCGTTCCTAACTACATTCTTCTCCATATTTTTTGCAAAATCTACAACCATCTGACCTTCAGCATTCCTCTCCTTGACACCATACCTACCCATCACCTCCTCATCACCTCTGTTCCCTTCTCCAACATGTCCATTAATAACTCTACCAATCACCACGCTCTCTCCCCTGGGTCAACTCTATCACTTCATCTAACTCACTTCAGAATTCTTCTTTCTCCTCCATCTCACATCCAACTTGTGGGGCAACAGTCATTAACAAACCTTCAATTCATTAACAAACCTTCAATAACTGTGTTCCAGCAAAGTGGTCTCTAATATTGTGAGAAGTAAGAATGAGTTTAGATTTGTAGAGACTTTAAAAAGAAAACCCTGTTTCAGGTTGATCATGTGATACACATGATGATGATAAATGATGTGAGAACATCAAGCTGAACTGTAAAGCACTTCCACATGTGTTTCTAGTTCTGTCAGTTTAGTGGATCAGCTGAACATGATGTTTGAGTCCTTTCTTTATTAAAGATTCATGAAGGACTTCCTGCTGAAACACTTCTGTTGTTTGGGTGTTTAAACAGTAGCATTAGGATCATAATTACTGTGGTGGATTAATGCGACATTTCAGTCTCCAAACATTTTCATTTGATCAGCTTTTTCTTATTTTCAGTACTTTAATGAGGTTTAATTACCTTTTTTTAGCTTTATTTAAAAACCAAAATGAACAACGCTTGTGCTTAAACTCCCCTCATTGGCCTACTTATGAACAGCTGTAGTTTATGATGGAGGGATGTTGTGAAACACTCTTTATGATGGAGGGATGGTGTGAAACACTGTTTATGAAGGTGAAATGGTGTGAAGTGCTGTCACCTCACAACCAAAAGATCTTCGGTTTGATCTCCAGGAGCTTGGCAGGTTGGGCTTCTCCCAGTTTAATAACCAATTAAAAATCAAACTAGACATTCAGAATTAAAGGAGAAATATTTCCCATCACAACTGCTGTGATCTTTGTACTGAGACTTTTCTGTTTTTCACCACCAACTGATGCTACTTTTGCAGATGCTCCACAGTCTCTGCCCTTCGTCCCCTTCGCATTGGTGTCTGTGATCTTTCTCCACATTATAGTAGCTGTGGTCTATTACACCAAGAGGACCAAAGGTACCGTCACTGGGATCACAAGATCCTGAATGAATTTGGCTTTTCTTCTTCATTTCAGTCTCCCAAGACCCAGATCCTGACACAGTTTACTACAACACCGCTGATGGAAGAGTGAACCTCCAGTAGAAAACCAGCAGATCTCAAAAGACCAGCTACCAACCTGCACACCAGATTAACAGAGCAGCTAATGATCTCACAGACCACCTACTGACCAGCCCACCTCAACAAAGCAGTTTCACAGCTAATCAGCAGAGCAGCTACCAGCACAACAAACCAATAGACAAACTTCTGACCAACTACCAACCTACACACCAGATCAATGTACAAACTACAGATCTACACATCTCACCACAGCCGTTTCACCAAACCAGCTTCCAGCACAACTAACCAACTCCTGAAAAAATGGCAGAAAGAACTCAAATACTGTTTTGTCTACAGACAGTACTTTAAAAAATATTGTTATTGTGTTTACTATAAAAAAATACTTTTTCATGAAAAAAATGTAAATGTTTATATGCATGCTTCATGTATACTTGGTGCCTTGTAAGGACATCAGGTGTGCCTCATTGGCTCAAGGGTATAAAGATCCCGATGAGTCAGAGCAGAGCGTCAGGCATCTTGTTTCCTTATTGGGTTTAATGTTTAATGTTTGTGGGGTGGTAGTGGTCTAGTGGTAAGATAATAACCTTTGAACCAATGGCTCAAGAGGTCCCAGGTTTGAATCCCACTGGTTCCCTGAGCAAGACCCTTAACCCAGAGTTGCTCCAGGGGGACTGTCCTGTAATTAGGACATGGAGGTCGCTCTGGATAAGAGCGTCTTCTAAATGCCGTAAATGTGTTTGTGTGAGTACACATTTAAAGTTCAGTTGTAGACTCCTGGCTCCGCGTTTATGTCCAGTCAAACCCCCCTTACCTTCACATTCATTTAATTTAAATACAAAAAAATTCATGTTAATTTTATTCAGATCATTGCTGTCAGTGATCACAGAATATATTACATAAAATAAAGTATAGTTGTCCAGAGTAGATGATGCTACAGATGTAGCTGAATATCCTGCACAGGGAATCTCAGTGTTGTTGAGAGGGACAGTGTCAAATGTAGGAAGACAAACTACAGGCTGCTGATCTTGCGACACCAGCTACTCTCTGGTTATTATATATCCAGAAATGTCCAGACAGCTCTACAATTTGAGGTGGATCCATTGCTGACACATGTTCAGTCTCAAACAGCACAGACCAGTAGAATGGGACACTAGACAACAATTTCCAGTTTATGAAGTCTGATGTGCAGCTCCAACTCACTCACTCATTTTCTTAGCTGCTGCTCCTGAGAACAGTCACGGGCAGTGCTGAAACAGTTCCAAGCTGTCACAGGATGAAAGGTGTAAACAGGGAAAAACAAAACACTCAACTCTGCAGGACAAACACCTTCAAAAACCAGAGCTGGGAAACCATGAACTCATACACATCACATTATTATTTAAGCCCCTGTATAAACCTGTGTTGTCAGGGCTGCTGGAGACCATCCCAGCACTCAAACCTCTGCAGGCTGAGAAAATCCATGACTCTTCACTAGTCCCTCACAGACAGTCCCATATAGGGGTCCGAGTATCACTTGTGTCTCATATCATTTTGTAGGTGAAAGTGACTGTTCTTGTGAAACTCAACAAAATTCTTCCTCTGTATTTTACAAACACACACACAATAGCAGCAGAGAGCAGTGATGGGGATGTTACCTTGCTCAAGGTTACCTCAGGGCAACCTGCTGGTGTGGGATTCAAACCCATGAAGTTCTGACACTGGGGCCCTGTCCCTAACCACTAGGCCACTCGTGTTTATAAGACGCTAGACGCTAGAGTTTTGAACACATCAGTGAGAGGGATCTGCTGTTGAAATATGTCCAACCAAGAGTGACTTTTGGGCAAAGCTGAAGCACTGATGCAGGTTTATAAAATGACTGATATACACCATGTAGATGAGTCTTGACCTGGAAAGTGATCACTGATGTTGTGAGCAGAAGGACTATGTTTAGATGTGCAGAGATACTGATGTTGTGAAGCATTGTGTGTTAAAAGAGAAGTTGGGGGTGCTAATGATACACAGGATCTCACCACGGCTCTATAATTAATGTGTGAGTGACAGAGAGAGAGAGAGAGAGAGAGAGAGAGAGAGAGAGATGAGCTCATCTGAAGTTACTTCCTCTTGGTTGTGTTTGTGGAAGAGTTCAGTGAAGTTGTGCTGCGAGACCTCCAGACTTCAGGCTTTAGTTTAGTGCTGAGTGTGTCGGTAGACTGCAGTCTAGTGTGTGTGTAAGAGTGTGTGTGCAGTAGTGCTGCTGCTGTATGTAGCTGAAGGTGTTGATCTCAGTAAGAATGAAGGTGTGGTTTTATCTGCTGCTGGTGCTCCATGTAGCTGAAGGTGAGTCTGCTGTTCTGTTTCCTACAACAGACACTCTAATATAGAACAGCAGCAGTTAAAGCTCAGTTTAAGTTAAACTGTCTCTTTTTAATATTTTTAAATGGAACCAGGCTGTAATTCATTATCATTATCAAATTACAAAAACACTTTAAGTATAAATAAAACACTAAATCACACTAAATCCAAGTCTTGTGTTAAACCTGCGCTTAGTGGTGGTTTAACTTGACTAGAAATAACAGAAATGTTCACATTTTAGACCAAAGCATCACACTTTAGACTTCTGAGTGCTGCATCTGTTGGTGAGTGTTGGTTTATCATCAGATGATTGATGATCATCAGTTTGATCTCTAGTGATGAACATAAACTGCTGAACACTCACAACTTGGTCGCACTTTTTATTTCTATCAAGTAGGATTGAGCAAAAGTGCATTTAAGATTGTACATGTTTTTGTGTTATAGGGGCAGTAAAGCTCTTTAACTTGAACTAAAGTTTATCTCTAATCTCTCGACTCCTTACAGTTTAAATATGGAACCAATGAAACAGCAGGTGTGTCTAAATAATGTGTGTTTTAATCTTGAAGCTTATTGTTTTATAGAAAGTGCACTAAAAAGCAGAAATCAGTGAACAGAAATATGTTTTGTAGTTTAACTACTAATTAAAAAACATGTATACTTCCAAATCTGCACAAATAACTGATCACAAGGTACAGCGTTGGCCTAATGGTTAGGCCACAAGGTTGGCGGGTTGTGGGTTCAAATCCCTTACCAGTAAGTTGACCTGAGGTACCCTTGAGCAAGGTACCATCCCTGTCTCTGTTCCCCAGTTGCTGTCATAGCTGCTCACTGCTGCACAGTGTTTGTATGGGTTAAATGCAGAGGTCCAGTTTTGTTGTGCTGTGCTGTGACGTCGCAATGACAAGAATAGTCAGTTTCACTTCACAATATGTTATTATTTTAATGCTTTTCTTATTATATAAATTATTATTCATATTCATGCTTTAAATGTGAATTAAAGTAGTAAAAATAAGAAACATTAAAAAAAAACAACTTTAGAAGTCTTTAGAAGTAAAATCCTGTTTCTGGTTGTTACACACGTGATGATTAAATGATGTGAGAACATCAAGCTGAACTGTAAAGCACTTCCACATATACAGGGGGTCTGATAGTGAAGGTCATTAACTGGTGTGTTTCTGCAGGCTGCTCACTGGAAGACTCTGGGAGGATGAAAGAGATCACTGGATACACAGGAGAGTCAGTACTGCTGCCCTGTTCCTGCTCTGATCTACACTCCACACCTGAGAAACTCACCTGGAAGAAAGACAATATAAATGGAGTCAGATGGGGTGAGATATCCAGAGAGAGTGATCAGTACAGAAACAGAGTTCAGCTGTTCAACACTCACTCTCCAGGAAATCTCTCTCTACTCATATCACTCCTGACTGAAGAGGATGGAGGAGATTACAGGTGTAAAGTTGGAGGGGGAAAATTCAGAGACATCAGACTCACTGTTAAAGGTAAAACACTTTCACATTAAACACATTCAGTTCTACACTTGTGTTTTCAACTCTCTCTCTCTGTGGTGTGTCTGAACATGTTATAAACCCTGCATACAGTTATTTTCTATATATTTTCTATATATTTTATATATAATATATCTATATTTTAATATATAATTGTTTTGTGAAGTTGCATATTCATGAATATCAGTTTAAATGAAACTAGATCAGTTTAATTCCAAATTTAATGCTAAGTTTAGACTCTACAGTAACGGTCGTAACAGTATTGATAGTGAAGCACTGGTGGTAGTGCTCGTCAGGAGAGTGAACAGATCTCCTTCCTCCTTTCTTTATTTTACAGAAGGTTCATTTATAGTAGATATATTACAAAATACAGTGTTTTTAAAGAGCTGAATAACATGATTACTGTAGCTGATTTTAACCAGAATGGCAGCTTTCTTTTGATGGCTTGTATAAAGATTGTGTTGATGTGGTACACACACACACACATACACACACACAAACACACACTCACGTCCTGATGTCCTGAGGGTAGAAACTGCTTGTGTGTCTGGATAGCAGGTATGATTGTAATGGAAGGGAGCAGTTAAATCTATTTTCAGGGTCTGGAGAATCTGTGTTGGTTTTCAAGAATTGTGTGTTGATTCGTGAAAGTGTGAAGCTGGTGCAACAGCTTGTGTGGTAAAGTTCAGCATCTTCCACAGGAAGTACATCGTCTGCTCGGTCTCTCTGAGGACGGGACTGATTGGACTCCCTCTTGAGTAAATGGTTATTCCTGAAACACTGTCACAGTCCTGAGTGTGTTCAGCTCCAAGTTCTCCAAGTTCTCCTCACTGCAGCAGAGAACCAGTCATTTAGCCCCACAGATTTAGACTCATCACCATTGTATCAGTCCGGTGATCACAGAGTGGTTCATAAACTTCAGGAGTTTAACACCAGGGTTCATGAAGGTGCAGCTGTTGGTGAAGGATGTTTATTGGGATGTTTCTACAAACAGGACGTGAAGTGGGGCAGCGGTGGCCTAGTTGTAAGGGAATTGGCCACAGGTTTGGAAGATTGTGGGTTCAAACCCCTTACCAGTAGGTTGTCCTGAGTTGCCCTTGAGCAAAGAACCGTCCCTGTCACTGCTTCCTGGGTGCTTTCATAGCTACCTGCTGCTACATGGTGTTTGTGTGCATGGGTTAAATGCAGAGGTCCAATTTTGTTGTGGTTCACTGTGTGCTGTGACCTCCAATTTTCACCTGAACATTGAACAGTAATAATAATATTCATGTAAGAGTATTAAAGTCAGTGTTCATGGTGAATTACTGCCTGTAGTGTCAGTCAGGTGTTTCCATCTGATCTCCTTCATCTCCATTTAGAATCTGACAGTAAGTAAATAAAAATCTACAGATTTAAACAGTATTTTTATCATTCTTGTAGCTGTTGAGAACTATGATGTTCAACTCTTTCTGACATTTCTTCTCAAAAGGCAACACATTGCGCTTCTGGAAAATCTGTTACACACAGACTGTGATATTTAAAAGCTTGTAAAATGTTTACATTTATAAGAATGAACTTTTCAGTTGAGGTGTAACTCTCAGAAGTGTATCTACAGGCTGTGTTTTGGTAAATGAGAGTAAAATAATATCTAGAGCAGCTCATACAGGAGGGTCACGACTGCTGTCCTGCTGCTGCTCCCAATCTAAACCTCAGAATTGTGTGTGTGTGCATGCGTGTGTGTGTGCACACACAATGTCCACTTTATTAGACTTTTCTAACCCGATGGTCGACCTGCAGATGTAATGTTGGTCATTGGATGTTTTGTCTGGAGGCGCTGCAGACAAAACAGTAAGTGTATTTGATTACATCTTTTTACTTTATTAATCTAAATTCCTTTAGTTGTACATTTACTTTTGCTTTTCACTTACTTTTTTATGAACATTTGAGAATTTATTTAAAAGGTTTGGGTGCGAAAAAACTTTAAAGATTTTTTTAATTACACTTTTTCCTTTACTGCTTCTAATTTCTTCTGTAGGTGCTGCGAACTGAACCGAGCATCTTGAAGAGCACATAATTCTTCCTCACATGCTTTCTCCACCCTCACCTTTTATGTATCGTGTCATGCACTGGAAATCTCAGACATTGCTGAGTGAAAAGTCTAAAGCACTTATGAAAATTATTTTTTTAAGCTATTTAGCTGCCAAGTCAGACGTTCAGTAAACAGTGTCATTTAGTTAATTCTACTTTTCCCACGTCTCTTGTGGAAAAATGACAATAGTCACTTTCATTTCACTAATACTTAGTGAAGTGAAAGTGACTATTCTTGTTATTGTGAATACACACAGCACAGCCCACCACAACGAAATTGGATCTCTGTATTTAAACCCTGCACAAACAGTGCAGCAGGGGGCAGCTATGAAAGCGCCTGGGGAGCAGTGACTGGGACGATACATTGCTCAAGGGTACCTCAGGGTAACCTACTGGTAAGGGGTTTGAACCCACAATCTTCCAGTTCTGTGGTTCCCTAACCACTGGGCCACCACTGCAATTTCTACAGTAGTTTTATCAAAAAACTCGTTTTCCACTTTCATGGGATTGATTTTTTTCTTGAGATCTTGGTATTGTCCAGGCCTAAACATTGCTTTCCCAATTCTCTCAGGATCTTGAAAAAAAGATTTTCCTCAATATTTAAATCTTATATATTATACATAATTAATTCTAGATCTCATGAAGACCAAATTTTTCACGATGACACTTTTTCATGAAAACACGTCAACAGGAAAACATTGGAATGACAAATCAAATGTCTCAAAAAAATCCATCATTCGTTATCCTGGAGCAATTAATGTGTGACTCCATGGCCTTTTAAGACCAGAGTTACTGATTGTTCTTCAAAAACTGAAAAACGCAAACACACACACACACACACAAACACACTGTTGAACTGTAAAGCACTTCCATATATACCAGAGTCATTAACTGGTGTGTTTCTGCAGGCTGCTCACTGGAAGACTCTTGGAGGAGAAAAGAGATCACTGTATACTCAGGAGAGTCAGTACTGCTGCCCTGTTCCTGCTCTGATCTACTCTCCACACCTGAGAAACTCACCTGGAAGAAATACAACACAAATGGAAAGACATGGAGTTTGATATTCAGAGAGAGTGATCGGTACAGAAACAGAGTTCAGCTGTTTAACACTCACTCTCCAGGAAATCTCTCTCTACTCATATCACTCCTGACTGAAGAGGATGAAGGAGTGTACAGGTGTGAAGTTGAAGGGGGTGAACACACCGACATCAGTCTCACTGTTAAAGGTAAAACACTTGATTGATCCACATCCACAGTGCAGTGAAAAACCAGATTAAACACATTCAGTTATACACTTGTGTTTTCACTATAAATATATTTACTCTCAGTCTGAGGTGTGTCTGAAAATCTACTCAACATTGTAAACTAGAGTTCTCATCTGTTTTAAATGATTATTTGAAGTTGAGCAGTGATGTAAACTGAAACTGTGCACGAGGTTTAGATTTAAACTCCACTTTATATTCCAGACTAATTCTACACTGTTGGTAGTTCAGCTTCACTCCTGCAGTGACAGTAATAGTTGTATTAATAGTGAATCACTGGTTAAATTGATGAGTGTAGAGGAAGGAGGAGTGTAAATTCATACTCATCACTCACTGATGAAGGAAAACACTGAAATGTGTTTCTAGTTCTGTCAGTTTAGTGGTTCAGCTGAACATGATGTTTGTGTCCTGTAACGGTGACGGGGCGTGGGAAGGACGCCAACGCAGAGCCAGTAGTTGAGAACGTAACTTTTATTAACATAAAGTAACAACACAAACCAAAAGAGCCACCATTAACTGTAAGGCGTAGCCTCATTAATGAACCGTGTTCTGTTCTGACACACTGGGGCTTAAATAGCAGCCCCAATGAAGCACACCTGTGTCTAAACAAGCCCAGGTGTGCTCAGTCAGAACAGAGCGCCACCTGTCGTGCCCGACCGGAACCACGGGCACGACAGACCGTGACAGTAGCCCCCCCAAAAAAACGCAACTCCTGAGGCGTCAAAACAACCGACCCAGACCTCAGGGGGGAGGCTAAACAAAAACCCAGTCAGACTGGAACAGTCCCCTTTATGGGGCACCTGGCCAGGCCCACAAACACCCAAATCTCAACAAAAAAAGGGGCCTCTGGCCAGTAATGTTCAGGAGTCCTGGCGGTGGTGAGGGGTATCCCAGCATTTCAGTCCATAACTTTGGTGTCTCTCTGCTGTCCCATGTTTCCTCTATCACCTGTCTCTCTGACCTTGTAGTGGGGCTTCTGGAGGACTCTGATTGGCTCGTGAGCCTTGTCTGGTCATCACCTGAAAAACAGCCAAATACAGGGGAATCTCTGTGGTTAGGAGAGGAAGAGTTAGTTACCCCGTGCGTGCTTCGCCGCCGGTCTCCGTCTTTCTCGCTTGTCATGACTTTACCCTTGGCAACCTGGGTTACTCTTCTCTTCTGACAAGGAGGGGATTCGACTAATTCCGGAGCCTCTGGTGTCCGTGGGTCCTCCACAGGCACATCAGGTTGGGCTGCTGGATTGTCATCACCGGTGGCTCCCACAAAGCCTCTGGAGCACTCCTCCTCTGAATCAATCAGTTGCTGCTTGGAGTTTAGTTGTAGTGTTGCGCTAACTGGGATGATATTCACACAGGCATTTAGCAGGAGGTTTGGGGGAAGAACAGTTGGTGTGAAGACTCTTTTGGGTGCACTGGCAGCAATAAAGGAGAGGTATCCCTCCACTGCTGCAGTGAATGCTCTGCAGCAGTGGAGGTGCTGCTCTCCCCGACTCGCCAACGGGGTCCCATGAGGAATGGTCCGACCCACTGGAAAACCTTGGCCTGGAAGAGTCTAAAAAAGAGCTAAACATGGAAGAATCGTTCTTGGCCCTGTGACACTCTGCCCTAGGGGCCTGCAGGGTGAATCTCATGGAGTCCAGGTTCTCAGAAACACAGCGGATACTGAATTTTTTGTCCATAATCAAACATACAAAATTGTGCATTACCTGCCCTCCTTGACCATCTCTGGATGGGTCTTGCAGCTCAGTGGGTTTACCGATCTCTCTCCTGGCTCTTCCCAGTTCTGCCTGCAGAGCGACGTTTTGGTCTTGCACCTGTCTCAGCTCTGCCCTGATCTGATTCAGCTGTTCCTCCATAGTGGCTACTTTAGCTTCTAACTTCTCCTGACTGGTCCTGACTCTCCTCGTTGCCTGACACGCGGTTTGGTCCCTCTGTTCATCCGTTCCCTCCAGCCTCTCTCTTTGGTCCCCTACCACAGCTTGCAGCTTTCTTCTGGGGACCTCTCTCTCTTTTCTGAATTCGCTGCTCTTGCCGTTGAGCTCACCTTTGTCTTGAGACAGCGTTTTCGTTCTGTTCATCTTGCTGCAAATGGGCGAGATCGACCTCTCACTGTCATGTTTACGCTGTTGGTGCCGTGCTTCCGCGTTGAGCCGCGTGCGGCGCTGTGGGCGCCGCGCTTCCGCGTTGAGCCGCGTGCGGCGCTGTGGGCGCCGCGCTTCCGCGTTGAGCCGCGTGCGGCGCTGTGGGCGCCGCGCTTCCGCGTTGAGCCGCGTGCGGCGCTGTGGGCGCCGCGCTTCCGCGTTGAGCCGCGTGCGGCGCTGTGGGCGCAGCGCTTCCGCGTTGTGTGCCGTGCGGGGCGGCTTGCGCTGTGCTTCCGCGTTGTGCAGCGGGCGGCGCGGTGGGCGCCGTGCTTCCGCGTTGTGCAGTGGGCGGCGCGGTGGGCGCCGTGCTTCCGCGATGTGCAGCGGGCTGCGCGGCGGGCGCCGTGCTTCCCCGTTGCGTGGCGGGACGCCAGCCGTCAACGAAGCCCCTCCTTTCATGTCGCCTGAAGAAAACAACACGCGATTCAGCATGTCGAGGTAGCGCTGTGCTCTTGCAGCCAGGGAGAGCAGCATCCGGAGGAACAGCGCGAACCAATCCATGCGCAGCTCGGGATCCGGGGTGTGACCGAGTGGGAGCAGCGACGTCACATTCGTC
Organism: Hepsetus odoe; assembly: GCA_017165825.1. Lineage (NCBI taxonomy): Eukaryota > Metazoa > Chordata > Actinopteri > Characiformes > Hepsetidae > Hepsetus > Hepsetus odoe. The sequence continues at coordinate 3,138,165 of CM029370.1, forward strand.
AGACGGCGCTCGAGCTCCTTGGCCGTGGCCGTCGGCGTCTGTCGCACCCATTCCTCACCCTTCAAATGCTCGCGGAGGCTCGCCCTCATGGCTCGCGACGTCCAGGTACGGGCGGTTCATTCTGTAACGTTGGCGGGGCGTGGGAAGGACGCCAACGCAGAGCCAGTAGTTGAGAACGTAACTTTTATTAACATAAAGTAACAACACAAACCAAAAGTGCCAACATTAACTGTAAGGCGTAGCCTTGTTAATGAACCACGCTCTGTTCTGACACACTGGGGCTTAGATAGCAGCCCCAATGAAGCACACCTGTGTCTAAACAAGCCCAGGTGTGCTCAGTCAGAACAGAGCGCCACCTGTCAGACCGTGACATGTCCTTTCTTTATTAAAGATCCATGAAGGACTTCCTGCTGAAACACTTCTGGTGTTTGGGTGTTTAAACAGTAGCATTAGGATCATAATTACTGTGGTGGATTAATACGACATTTCAGTCTCCAAACATTTCCATTTTATAATCCCATTGAACAGACTGCTCTATTCACAATTTATACACTGTCGTCCATCTGTTTCACTCAATGATTTTATAAAGTGTCTGCACAGTGTAAATTAGTGATTCTCTAGTCCTTTCATCAGTGATCAGTTTCACACACACACACACACACACACACACACACACACACACACACACACAGATCACTGATGAACCGGATAAAAGCAGCTAACAAGTGAAAGTGACAACTTGTCTTTGTGAAAAACAGCACACTCAGTGAACCCCAACCCATTTAACCCATACACACATACAGCAGGGCACAGTTATTTAAAGCTGCCTGTGTAGCAATGATGGTGATAGTACTTTGCTCAAGGGTCAAGGGTACCTCAGGGCAACCTACTAGTGTAGGATTTTTACCCAGGACCTTCAGATCCTGGGGCCAACTCCCTAACCCCTAGACCACTGCTGCCCCCGTGATGCAAGTGCTGCAGAGGAACAGATAATAGTGATCAGTCTGATTTATCTGCACTGAGCAGGATTGTGGATCTGCTTTAACTCCTCTGTTCATTTCTTAGAAAAAGAATCCAAAACTACAGACAAATACAATAATTCTAATTCTAGTGCTGGTTAGGACCATGTTAGTCACTTCTGGAAACTTATCACAGGTCATAATCTTCAAAACCATGTAAAATTAAAAATGTATAAATATCACCTGCAGGAAATGTACAAGGTCTTGTTCATGCCTGTGTGTGTTTCTGCAGCCTGTGTTCTGGTAAACGAGGGGGAAACACTGACTATAACAGCTCAATCAGGAGAGTCAATTCTGCTGCCCTGTTACTGCTCTAACTTCTTCTCTACACCTCAGAACGTCAGCTGGGAGAAATACAACACCAGCAGTGGACTCTGGGACTGGACAAGCATTAACAGTGATCAGTACAGAAACAGAGTTCAGCTGTTTAACACTCACTCTCCAGGAAATCTCTCTCTACTCATATCACTCCTGACTGAAGAGGATGGAGGAGTGTACAGGTGTACTGTTATAAAAAGCGGGTTCATAGAGATCAGAATCACTGTTGAAGGTTTGGGATTTTCTTCTCTTTTCATGATAAATTCTCCAGGAAGAGGTTTATATACAGAGTGTATTTACAGGAACTGTGTTTGGAGGATTTTATTTATAGAATTTACATTCTTTCTCATAATATTCAGATTTGAGAGAATGTTTTTATGAGTCATGTTGAATCTATTTTTAATCCTGGGTTTCAGTTTTAACCTTTGCCCTGCTGTCATCACATCAAAATGTTATCACATGTAATATTACTGTGCATTTTTAAGAGAACAGCCTTGTTATACATTTAAATGTGTATCACTCATGTGTGTCTGATACTGGTGACAGCTGACTGTTTCATTTGGATCATAAACAGTGTAAAGCAAGTACATGAACAAGACTTTCTGAGTGATCTAGACATGCTGTTATTCTAAAAATAGAGCGAGAGCTCCACATAACAGGTCAGACTCTGTCAGCTTGACATGTTCTCAATGAATGTTTTATTTATTGTTCAGACGTTTACAGGCTTTGTTCAGATTTAGGTTCAGAGGGGAACTTCAGGTGCTCAGGAAGCTCTCCTTTATAGTAATTATTCAGAAAAACCAGTGCAACCCATCAACTAAAGCTTTGGTATCAATTTGTTAAAACTCTTCTCATTCTTCTTCCTTTATCTTTCGGCTGCTCCTGTCTAACCTCGTCCGTCAACCTGTCCATTACTATTGCAAACAAGAATGGGTTTAGTGCTGATCCTTGATGTAATCCAACCTCTACCTTAAATGCATCCGCCACTCCCACTGCAGATCTCACCACTGTTACACTGCCATCATACATATCCTGAACTACTCTCACATACTTATCTGTAACACCAGACTTCCTCATAAAAACCACAGCCCCTCTCTAGGCACCCTGTCATCTGCTTTCTCCAAGTCCACAAAGGCACAATGCAGCTCCTTCTGACCTTCTCTGTACTTCTCCATCAACACCCTCAGAGCAAACAGTGCATCTGTGGTGCTCTTTCTTGGCATAAAACCATACTGCTGTTCACTGATCCTCACCTCTTTTCTTAACCAAGCTTCCACTACTCTTTCCCATAACTTCATGGTGGTGGCTGATCAAGTTTATCCCTCTATAGTTACTACAGCTCTGTACATCACCCTTATTCTTGAAGATTGGTACCAATACACTTCGTCTTCACTCCTCAGGCATCTTCTCACTAGCCAAGATTGTGTTAAACAATCTGGTCAGAAACTCAACTGCCATCTCCCCTAAACATCTCCATGCTTCCACTGATATGTCATCTGGACCAACAGCCTTTCCATTTTTCATCCTCTTCATCACTGCCCTTACTTCCATCTTGTTTATTTGCTGTACTTCCTGGTTCACTCTTCTCACATCATCTAGTCTTCTCTCTCTCATTTTCTTCATTCATCAGCCCCTCAAAGTATTCCTTCCATCTGCTCAATATGCTCTGTTCACCTGTGAGTACGTTTCCATTTCTAACTTTAATCACCCTGACCTGCTGCACATCTTTCCCAGATCTGTCTCTCTGTCTAGCCAATCAGTAAAGGTCCTTTTCTCCCTCTTTACTATCCAACCTCTCATACAATTCACCAAACACCTTATCTTTGGCCTTCACCACTCCTTTCTTTGCCCTGCGGTTCATCTCCTTGTATACCTGTCTACTTTTTTCAGCTCTCTGACTGTCCCATGTCTTCCTTGCATCCATTTTCTTTTGAATACACTCCTGGACTTCTTGGTTCCACCACCAGGTTTCCTTATCCTCTTTCTTCCTTCCAGATGTCACACCAAGTAAATTTCTAGCCACCTGCCTTATCAGTAGTTTCCCAGCAATCTGGTAGCTCTTCAACACCTCCTCCTTCAGCTTCCACCACTTGATCCTCAACTCTGCCCTCACTTTCCTCCTCTTCTTGACCTCAAAGGTCATCCTACAGACCACCATCCTATGCTGTTTAGCTACACTCTCCCCTGTCACTACTTTGCAGTCTCCAATCTCTTTCAGACTGACCCTCCTGCAAAGAATATAATCCACCTGTGCGCATCTTCCTCCACTCTTATACATCACCTTGTGCTCCTCTCTCTTCTTAAAATAAGTATTAACTACAGCCATTTCCATCCTTTTTGCAAAATCTACAGCCATCTGACTGAGCATTCCTCTCCTTGACACCATGCCTACCCATCACCTCCTCATAACCTCTGTTCCCTTCACCAACATGACCATTAAAATCTCCACCAATCATCACTCTCTCTCCCCTGGGTACACTCTCTTCATCACTTCATCTAACTCACTCCAGAATTTTTTCTTCTCTTCCATCTCACAACCAACTTGTGGAGCATAAGCACTAACAACATTCATTATCACACCTTCAACTTCCAGATTAAAACTCATCACCCTCCCTGACACCCTCTTCACCTCCAAACTACTCTCCAAATACTCTACCCCATTCCTCCTTCTATCCACACCATGGTAGAGCAGTTTAAACCCTCCTCCAATACACCTGGCCTTACTACCTTTCCATCTAGTCTCTTTCTCACACAAAATGTCAACCTTCCTTCTCTCCATCATATCAGCTAATTCTCTACTTTTATGAGTCATGCTGCCAACATTCAAAGTCCCTACCCTCAATTCCACTCTCCTCCCCTTCTTTCTCTCCTTCTCCATCTGGACATGCCTTCCTCTCAATTAATTAAAACTAAATATTTTAAATCCCATCCAGTCAGAAAATATCTGCATGGATCACTCCTGGAGACCCCCTGCACTGCTCCTACACATCCTTTTCAAACAGGAAGAGCTTGCTAATTAGTGAGTCAAATGGATCAAATGTGGGAACATGTGGTCCTGGTCCCAGATTCCTCAAAAGCATTTTAGTTTTAGGATTGAAAATATTTAACATTCTTAGATTTTGTCATCTTACAATGATTTTTGTACTGAGACTTTGTGTTTTTCACCACCAACTGATGTTGCTGTTGCAGCCCCTCCACAGTCTCTACCCTTCGTCCCCTTCGCCTTGGTGTCTGCAGTTTTTCTCCACATTATAGTAGCTGTAGTCTATTACACCAAGAGGACCAAAGGTACAGACACTGGGATCCGTTTCCTGTATTGTGTGTTTGACCTTGCTATATTACCAGATCCTGGATGAATTTGGCTTTTCTTCTTCATTTCAGTCTCCCAAGACCCAAATCCTGACACAGTTTACTACAGCATTGCTGATGGAAGAGCGAACCTCCCGTAGAAAACCAGCAGATCTCAGAAGACCAGCTACCAACCTACACACCAGATTAACAGAGCAGCTAATGATCTCACAGACCACCTACTGACACGCACACCTCACCAAAGCAGTTTCACAGCTGAACAGCAGACCAGCTACAAGCACAACAAACCAGCAGACAAACCACTCACCTATGCACCTGATCAACAGACCTACTTCCAACCTACACACCAGCTAAACATACCAACTAATGATCACACAGACCACCTATATCAAGGCACAAGTGCATGGTGGAAACAAAACAGGATGTTTTCTTGAATGTAACATATCCATAGAAACAAACAAAGAATGGACTGGCAGCTCTTAAAAAGGGTCTACAGCAAGTGAAGGAAAGGGAAACTGGATATATATGCATTATTGTTGAGAGGGAAACTGGAGCCTGGAGTGATGGAGCTCAATCCCTTTTGGTTCAAGGGTCCAAATGACAGTTTCAAGCCTTTCTATGCTCTCACAGGGCAAAAGGCAGGAAGACAGGAAAAAAAAAACACTAAACCCTGCTGAACAAACACCATCAGAGACCAGAGCTGGAAAACCCTGACCTCATACACATTCATCCTTTTATTATTTAAGCCTCTATCCTAACCTGTGTTGTTGGGGCAGCTTTATTGTGCTGTGCTGTGTACTCACAATGACAAGAACAGTCACTTATAGGGACAGTCCATCTGACCTGCCTGTCTCTGGACTGTGGAAAGAAACCAGGGCAGTGGCTCAGCTGAACATGATGTTTGTGTCCTTTCTTTATGAAAGATCCATGAAGGACTTCCTGCTGAAACACTTCTGTTGTTTGGGTGTTTAAACAGTAGCATTAGGACCATAATTACTGTGGTGGATTAATATGACATTTCAATCTCCAAACATTTCCATTTTACAATTCCCACTCAACAGACTAACAAGTGCTGCAGAGGAACAGATATTTAAACTCCAAAGTTCATCTACATGATCATATTATACTGATAATATTTACAGTAAGTGTAGATTCAAGGTTGCTTTACCTACTGGAGTGTCTCACTTGTGTAAATGTTCAGTTTTTTGATGTTTAGGTCAACCAGAATTTAATGGTTTGTATGAATCTCTGTAGTTTTTTACTCAAGTAGGCCAATCTGATGTGCAGTTTGAGAGATTTTCTATAGTTAGATCAGCAAAAAGCAAAATACACCTCTCTGTTTTGTTGCTGATGTTAAGTGGGATTCATATCAGTGTTTTGCTCTTGCAGAACTTGATTAGCATTCAGAGGTTTTCATGTGTTTTTTTATTTGGTTGTGTCAGTTTTTAAACATCGGATTTAGATTTTACATTTTTAGAGGTTTTTTTTTTTTGAGAAATAGATTTTCTTTATGAAGTATATGGGGTTTTTTTTTGCTTGTAACTAAAATTTTTGATTAACCTTTTGAAATATTACACTTATTTAAAATACATTTTTCTGAATTTTGATTAAAAGCACATTGATTTTGCATAATTTTCTTGGGCGTTCTGGACTATATTTATCATCATGTATTTATTTACTGTTTAATGGAGTCTGTACGTTCTAGCTGAAATGGATTTGGTCTCTTTTCTGGTTCCATGTTAATCCTCTAAATCTGTTCTCAGAACCACAAGATGGATAAGGATGTTATTCAGCTAATTAATGAACTCATCTTTGACCATTTTTAGTCTCATGTTCCAGTTAATTAATGAATACATCTTGAAGAAATTGTTTCCTTAAAAAGTAATTTTACGCCTGATGTCATATGTGGGATTAGTTTCACAAAGTGAAATGTCACGTGTTGTCACGTGTGACTGAGCACACCTGAGCTCATGAAGGCACAGGTGTGCTTCATTGGGGCTGCTATTTAAGCCCCGATGAGTCAGAACAGAGCGCGGCTCATTCACTAGGCGAACCAAGTGGAAACACTTGGTAATTCTGGTAACTTGGTTTAGACTGCAGTTCCTTGGTTCTTGGTTTTAGTTAGAACTGCAGTCCTTTGATCTTGTTTTAGTAAATATGGATAATAAAGCTATGTTCCGAACTCCTGGCTCTGCGTTGGCATCCTTCCCACACTCTGCCACCGTTACAGAAATGAGCTGCCAACCGGTGGACGTCGCGAATCAGCAGTGCGATCAAGAGCGGGTGTTGCAAACGAGTGCAGCCACGGTTAAGAAGACATTAGAGCTTATTGAAACCTGGGAGACGAGGGTGTCGGTGTGCGTTGCATCTGCGGCCCTCCGTGAACAACTGGAGGGTGAGGAGTGGGTGCGACGGACGCCGGCGGCCACAGCCAGGGAGCTCTAGCAAGGTCTGACGCGGCTGACGTCGGTTATCCCGCTCGTCAGCAGCTTGGGACCCGAGCTGGGCGTGGACTGGTTCAACTTCCTGCTGCAGAGGGTGGCTGCTCTAGCCGTGATACAGCGGTGCTTGGGTGTGTTTGTGATTATACTGTCCTGCCTGTGAATCTTATAAAAATAACAGTTAAGAAAATCCATCTATATAGTGTTGTATGTTCTTCTTTTTCTTCTTTCGGCTGTTCCTATTCAGAGGTTGCCAAAGTGGTTATCAGTTTCCATTTCTTCTGGTCCTCTGCAACTTCCTCATTCAAACTGACCCCCTGCATGTCCTCTCTCACCACATCCATAAACCTCCTCTTTGTTCTTCCTCTTCTCCTCTTTCCTGGCAGCTCCATCTTCAACATCCTCCTTCCGATATACTCCTCGTCTCTCCTCTGGACATGTCCAAACCAATGCAACCTTGCTTCTCTAACCTTGTCTCCAAAACATCTAACCTGAACTGACACCTCCAGTGCCGCCTCCTGTCCATCCTCTTCAATGCCACCGTCTCCAACCCGTACAACATAGCTGGTCTCACTACACCTTGCCTTTATCTGGCTAGTATCTGTCTGTCACAAATCAAGACTCAGCCTCGAGAAGCCCACATAGCTTTAGTTTCTAAGACATGATCTGACTTTTTCTGAGTGCTTGCTGTTTGTCCACAACTGCTCCGTCTTTTAATATAGTTTGTCTGATATTCAATAAACTCACATTATTGCCTGCTAGCATACAAACACACTCGTCCCCACATGTATTTTCAGCGTTTCCTCTGAGGAAGTGTGGTCTAGCTTGTACTTCCTCTTACTCTTACTTAGAAATGCTAGTGGGGGGATGGGTGATTAAATTAACCTTTAAAGCACATCCAGCTCAATGACTAGTGTTCAGTGTCGAGTACCAGGTGGGTCGTGATGTTAACAGTCTTAATGTCTGAGGGATAAATTTGATGTTGTGGAAAACATTTCAAGAGGTCCCATCATACCTTTCCTCCTCTTCACATCTCCGAGGATTATGATTGGTCAGTTATAGCGGTCGTGAAATGAAACACAAAGTTTATTTGTGTCTGTTTGCTGATGGTCAGATATGGTTCTCTGCTCATCACTGGCCTCTGCTTCCTTTCTACTGACGTGACTGCACGGCCTTATTTGTGTTATAAATAGAACACATGTTTGCTTCTAGTGACATCACTTTCACTACCCTACTGATCACACCCAGGCCTTGAGTAGCCTTGATCACAGCTGGGTAACAGTACCACAGCATTTGCTCATTTCTGTGTTTTCTTATGTTTTCTAATAAAAGCTGAAGTACATAAACATGAAATGTGTAAACAAATAAGATGCACGACTTTAATCCAGCTGCACAGCGTCAGAAAAAAGATGCAGGTCAATTTTTTAAACAAAGTACAAACAGTGTAACTGATCTTAAGAGATAAAAAATTGTCTTTTGTTATGCATACTTTTTTCCAGGGTTAGGTGGCAGATTTGAACCTCACTCACTCCCGGAGGAACCCACACAAAAAAATGGAGAACATGTCCATTCCACACACGTCCCACCTGGGAATTGAACCCAGGACCTTCTCGCTGTGAGGTGACAGCGTCAACCACTGTGTCTCTGTGCTGCCCAGATTTGTACCTTTTAACATATAAATATGAATATGGTGGAATTACATTCCCTTATTAAATGTCCTGAAAGCTACACCTGAATGGACCACCACAGTCAAGCTAAAGGTACCCCCCCACACTGAGGTGTAATGGAATTATGTTCCCTGACTAGAGTACCGAAGCAAAACCCTTAATAGAACCACCGCAGTGATGCAGGGATACCCCTGATGTGGGTGATGTCACAGGGTGATTGTGGGTGACGCTGCCTTTTGCTCTGTGTGTAAGGGTGAATTACAGATGGAGTAGAAAGACTGACAAGCCAGAGTATCTGTACATAAACACACTGTTTACCCAAACTAACTCTGTACTTTCCCCTCAGCTGATGCTGTGTACTCTGTTCATGTGAACACCTTTTAAACTGTTAATAGGAATATTTATCAACAGAAAAAAAAAAACAGGAAAAGATGGACTTGATCAAATGTACACACTAAAAACACTGCAGGCAACATCTAATCTACTTAATCTAGAACCCTTTTGTTTGACTGCTGTGCATACAAAAAGAGAAGAGCTGCATCACGCTTAATTACAAATATAGCCGTGCTATATTTGAGCCATCAACAGAAAGGAAGTAGAGGCCGGTGCTGAGAAGAGACTCATATCTGACCATCAGCAAATAGACACAAATATATCACTGACATTTAGTTTCACAGCCTCTGTAGATGACAGAGATAACATGATAATGTGCAGAGATGTGAGGAGGGATAAATGCATCAAACTACCCTCAGACATTAAAATGGTCAACATCGACATGACATAAGACAGACAGACAGTGTAACAACAACAAACAGAACGACAGACAGAACATGCAGTGCATTCATCCGACGCTGCTTTGTTCTTGCAGTGTTGCAGAACAAAGCAGCCCATGTTACTGGCAATATGATGGAGCAGCAGTGTTTTGGTTAAAGTGCGGAGTGCAGAAAATAAATACTAGTAATAAGTAGTAAGTATTAAGTATTGCAATAAGTAGTAAATTTTGCAGTGGTAAAGTGATTCAGATCAAGAGTCTGATGGCCAGGGGGAAGAAACAGGGGGAAGAAGTGGAGGCCCGTATGCTGCGGAACCTTTTCCCAGATGGCAGGAGGAAGAAGAGAGTGTGGGACGGGTGATGCTGGTTGCTTTGTGGATGCAGCGAGTGGTGAAGATGTTCTGAACAGAAGGCAGAGAGACACTCTTCTCAGCTGTTCTCACTACCCCTTGTAGGGACTTGTGGTCTAAGACATTGCAGTTCCCATACCAGGCAGTGATGCAGCTGCTCAGGAAGCTCTCGATGGTTCCCCTGTAGAAGATGGTGAGGATGGGTGGTGGAAGATGGGCTTTCCTTAGTCTGTGCAGGAAGTAGAGACGCTGCTGGGCTTTCTTTACGATGGAGTTGGTGTTGAGGGACATGAGGATGTCTGTTAAGTGAACACTAAGAAACTTGGTGCTCTGGACCATCTCCACAGGTGAGGTGTTGATATTCAGTGGAGCATGGTCACAACGTGGTCTCCTGAAGTCAGCAACCATCTCTTTAGTCTTGTCGGCATTCAGAGACAGGTTGTTGATTCTACACCAGTCCTTCAGCTGTTGTATCTCCTCTCTGTACACCGCCTCATCACCACCACTGATCAGACCCACCACGGTTGTATCATCAGCAAATTTGATGATATGGTTCAAGCTGTGCTTGGCTGCACAGTCATGGGTCATCAATGTGAACAGCAGTGGGCTGAGCACACAGACCTGGGGGGCCCCTGTGCTCAGCGTGATGGTGTTGGAGGTGCTGCTACTGATCCTGATTGACTGGGGTCTCCCAGTAAAGAAGCCCAGGATCCAGTCACAGAGAGACGTGTTCAGGCCCAGCAGCCTCAGCTTCTCACTCAGGTGCTGAGGGATGATGGTGTTGAATGCTGAACTGTAATCAATGAACAGCATTCTGACATAACTGTCCTTTCTGTCCAGATGGAGGGTGGTGGAAATTGCATCGTCCGTTGAGCAGTTGGGATGATACGCAAACTGCAGGGGATCCAGTGAGGAGGGGATGTGAGACTTGCTGTGTCTCATGACCAGAGTGCGACGGGACGATAGTCATTGAGGCAGGAGACAGACGATTTCCTTGGCACCAGGATGATGCTGGTGGTCTTGATGTACCTTGGAACAACAGTGGTGCTCAGAGAGATGTTGAAGATGTCGGTGAGAACATCTGCCAGCTGTTCTGCACATCTTCTGAGCACATGACCTTGAATGTTGTCTGGGCCAGCACCTTTCCATGGGTTGACTCTCAGTAGAGATCTTCTCACCTGAGCCATGGTCAGACAGAGAACCAGGTCGTTTGGAGGAAGGATGAGCTTCATTATTTCTGTGTTGTTCGCCACAACAAACCGTGCATACATGCGGTTCAGTACATCTGGGAGGGAGGAGTCTCTGTCACAGGCAGGTGGAGATATCCTGTAGTTGGTGAGGGCCTGAATGCCCTGCCACATGCGCCGTGTGTCACTGGTGTTTTTGAAGTGGCCATGGATTCTCTGTGCGTAAGTTTGCTTGGCTGCTCTGATGGCCCGAGACAGGTTCACCCTTGCTGTTCTTAGGGCGGCCTCGTCCCCTGACTTGAAGGCTTTGTCCCGGGTTCTCAGGAGTCTGCACACCTCCACAGTCATCCATGGCTTTTGGTTTGGTCGCATGATGATGAACTTGGAGACAATGACATCCTCAATGCACTTGCTGATGTAGCCAGTCACTGAAGCTGTGTACTCCTCCAGGTTGATGGAGTCACCGTAGGTTGCAGCCTCCCTAAACATGTCCCAGTCGGTGTGTTTAAAGCAGTCCTAAAGAGCAGAGATGGCTCCTGTGGGCCAGGTCTTTACCTGCTTCAGGATGGGTCTCACACATCTGATGATGGGTCTGTACACTGGGATCAGCAGAACAGAGATGTGGTCTGAGTGTCCGAGGTGGGGTCGGGGCTCCGCTCTGTACGCGCAGGCCATGTTTGTGAGCGTGTTTTCCCCCTTGTTGCAAACTCCACATGTTGATGGAATTTAGGGAGAACGGACTTGAGATAGGGGCAGCGGTGGCCTAGTGGTTAGGGTGTTGGCCACATGATCGGAGGATCGGGGGTTCAAACCCCTTCCCAATGGTTTGCCCTGAGGTACCCTTGAGGAAGGTGCTGTCCCCCGTCCTCGCCCTGTGTGCGCTGGGTTGGACACCGGCACTCCCCCGCGACCCCGTTTGGGACAAGCAGCAGATAATGGATGGATGGACGGACTTGAGATTTGCAATCTCCTGAAATCTCCTGCGATGATAAACAGTCCATCTGGGTGGGAGTGTTGGAGCTTGCTGATTGCTCCATAAAGCAATTCAGCCAGCATGCTGTTAGCATTAGCGCTGTTAGCACTAGCACTGGGTGGAATGTAGACTTCTGAAATAAAAACTGTGGAGAACTCCCTGGGCAAATAAAACAGTCTGCACCTGACTGTGAGGACCTCCAGCAGTGTTGAGCAGTGTGTAGAGACCAGCACAGCGTTTGTACACCATTATGTGTTTACGTAAACACACAGCCCCCCTCCATGAGTCTTGCCGGACAGAGCGGTGTTTCTGTCCGAGCAAAACATGGCGAGTCCGGCGAGCTGGATGGCGGTGTCCAGAACACTGTCGCTGAACCATGTCTCCGTGGAAACAAAAGCAAAGCTGTCTCTGTACTCACGCTGGGTGTTCAGCTGGAGTCGTATACCGTCCAGTTTATTATCCAGAGACGCTTGCCGCGTTTCTGTTTCCTCTCGCACCGCTTTCAATGTCCTTTCAGTCGGCCAGGTACAACGGGCGATCTTGGGGACTGAAGGCCTGGTCTTCTCAGCACGCCGAGCTCCCGTAGCGTAGTTCGGAGAGTTGCTGGAAGACTGTATCCTGGCTAATTCCTGAGCTCCAGCGGTGTTTGGCGGATATATTTAAGAGCATTCACAGTTGTGATGCTCATGTGCAAGTCTACTGATGAAGGTTGTCTGATGAAAGACTTTTTTACAGACTTTAGCACCAAAGTTTGGACCCCAGAGCAGACGCTGCATGTTACCGCGCTGCCATTTTGGATCAAAGACTATAAGATAATAGATAAATAAGATAAATAGACCTGAGAGATAAATAAGAGGCAGAGAGTGAGACCCATACATTGTGGGTGGCCGTGACAAAAAAACATAGGCAGCACAAGACTGGAGGTGCTGATGAGTTATTTATGTCTTGATGTGAAACAGGCAGGAGGAGAAAGGGAAGGACAAAGATCTAGCTGTGTATTGGTGGTTTGTGGCTTTCCTGAAAAGAAGTTCAGACAGGACCGCTAAACCACGCCACCACCAAAATAATGCCATTATGAGAAATCGATTTCCATCATGGAAGACATGAAAAAACTGACAAAGATGATTCTTTGGAGTGATGCAATAAAACAGATCCAACCCAACCTAAGTCCACATTACCTGGATTAGATGTGTAACATTAGGTTCAGAACTAAGTTGCGAGGTGTGAGCCTAAGTCTGAAACTTTTTCTAAGTCAGAAACCAAACAAAGTCAAAAATCAAGTGAAGTCAGAGAGATGCAGCACAACCAATTTACTGAAGTGTTTCAGCGGCGTGGTCCCATGGGAGCAGCTCCAAATGCTCATCCCAACGTTGGACTTTAAATACATTTCAAACCCCTTTAACATTTGCATAAATCCATCCCATTATTAGTTTTCCACCAATAATATTCAATGCTGTCATGATTGAAACCCTAGTTTCCCCACCTTTGCCCCTTTCCCACCATTAGACTTAGGCCCTCTCATGGTCCACCTTCCTGCCTTGTCTACCACCTATATTTCAAGGCATCCACCCATCCAGGCCCCCACTTAAAAGTGTTTTTTCACAGATGTGTCCCCTATTTTATGAGTGCAGCTGCCTAAGCAAAGCTGTAACTCTTTCCTGCTGGATGTTTCCTGGGGGGTCATGAGATGATGCAAGTAAGTAAGAATGTAACTAAGTGCAGGTTCAGCCACTTACTATCTCCTGGGGTCAGATTTAGGCTAACAAACTCTGTGACCTCAGGAATGTGAGGCACTGTGAGACAGGGACAAAAGTAAATGGATTTTCACTAAACAAGGTCAAGGACCATGCCGGTCAAAGACAAGCCACTTTTTAAGAAGCATTTATAGATAGTTTTCAAGAATGCTGAAGTGATACCATGTTACTGAAATATTCTTTAGGGAACTAAAATGTTCTAATGTAGAGCATTTCTGGGAATAGTCTTTTTATTTTTAGTTCAGGCTGTTCAGTAATTTGCATTGGTGGTTCACTGGTAGGATTCTCACATCCCACACAGGAGACCCGGGTCTGAATTCTGGCCAATGCAGTGATCAAAGATTTACTGTGTTTTGTAAAATATCTTTGGAAGCTGCACATTCCCACTGGACTTCAGCCAAATGGCTGTCTCCTGAGTGATTCATGTGGTGTAATTTGGGAGTCGTTGACGTGTTGAGCTGAAGCTTCACTCCAGATGTTGAGGGAGGGAGCTAATAAGCAGAGCAGGCAATTAAACGAGATTTAGATTTTTGTCCCAAACGGGGTCGCGGGGGAGTGCGCACAACCCAGCGCACACAAGGCGAGGACGGGGGACGCACCCTGGACAGGTCGCCAGCCCATCGCAGGGAGGAGCGGGACGGGGATGGCACCTTGCTCAAGGGTACCTCAGGGCAACCTATTGGGAAGGGGTTCGA